>CAUYQG010291871.1:0-42963 GCA_963574415.1 Tarsius wallacei
GAAGGCAAATGTCGGAGCACCTCGCTGGGCCTCCGTTAACCCAGCCAGGGTGAGGTATAATACCACTAAACAACATACCCACCCTCCAACATAATTTGTCAAATCTAATAGTACACCCACCCAGCGAAAACAAATGTTAGGAACAAAATTTTTAAGGCTGAAAGGGCCCATTCTCTCTCTCTCTCTCTCTCTCTCTCTCTCTCTCTCTCTCTCTCTCTCTCTCTCTGTTGTTGAGCTAGGACATCCATCTTCTTCTGCAGTTGGACATTGGCTCTCCTAGTTCTTAGGCCTTTGGGCTTGGACTAGAAACAGACCACTGGCTTTCCTAGACCTCCAGCTTATAGATGACCAAGAATGGGACTTTTTAGCCTCTATAAGCACATGAGCCTATCTCTCATAATAAATCTCTTTCTGTATATCTCTCTATATATCCTATTAGTTCTGTTTCTCTGGAGAACTCTGATTAACTAAAGACCTTAACTGTTGGGAGTTTTGGATTTTTAGGTAATCAATTAAAACTCTTGTAATATCTAGCTATGTATTTTTGAAAAGAGATCAAGTGAGTCAGAGATGAAAGATGAAATATCTGGATCTATTTGTGGCCAACAGTCTAATATTTGCCTGTACAGCCCTGGTTTTTATCAATATAAAATCCTTTGAGGACACAGACGACATACAGGGTGGCTACTAGCCCATGTGGTGCTTTTAGGCCAATTACGAAAAGACTCTTCTTTCTTTAGGTGGATTCAGTGCTGTGTTGAGGTTTGAGGCTTGGCAAGTGGAGCTCAGTTTTCCATTTACTCCTTTAGCCTAGGGACCATGTGCAGTGTTTACACGCTATGTGATTTCATTAAGAGCACTTTTCATAACATCCTTCTCAGATAGGACTCAACTTTGTTTCACTAATTCCTTAAATTTGAGTTTTTCAGTTGGATCTTATCACTGCCGTCACTGACTCATTTTCAGCTGCAGCATCTTTTCAGGTTGTAATGTAATTTTGTTTTTTCTTTCCTACTTTCTTACTTTTTGCTTGGTATACCATATTGCTGATTCTGTGTCCCATGAACTCTGCCTACTTTTTGGTTGGTTTTGAAAAATTATCTTATTCATTTAGGTGGCAAAATATTTCACCTGTATGCACAGAGAATTCGATGTCTGTTTCTCTGCCCTTGGTTTAACACATGGAACTGACTCAAAACTCCTTTGCATACTTTCTTACCCAAGGGATTTATTACTTAAACGGCTATACAAAGAAGTTCTCACTCATGTGCCAAAAACCATGCTGGGAGCTTCAGCTGTGCCTCTGGCCCCAGGGCCTTTTCTCTCCACTAGATGCTGCCACTGCTTGCTCTGAATCTGGAAGTATCCCAAAGGCCATCACTCAACCCATCCCCCTTCCAGTTTTTTCAGTAGGAAGGGGAAATTATACTACTTTCCTAGCTCTGACTAATCCCAAGCATTATTTCTCTCTGACTTCTCTTAACAGCGGTGTGTGCTTTGCCTTAACTGATGGTGGTAATAGTGACTGGGTGGGTCTCTAGGATAGGAAAGGAGACCCAGAGACAGCACTGTGCAGGAGAGGAGTATTAAAGGCGCATTGCTGAACTCTTTCATTTTTCTTCTTGTGTATTCAGACTCTCTGATTTCAGCATAAGAATATCTGTGCCTACTTCTTGTCCAGGGGCAGTCTCTGCAGATAGGGATGCAGACTAGCTTCTATTAACTATTTATTGACCTGGAATACTGAGGGAGAAAGTCCCAGAGGCTCAGGTAATTACCCTTGGCTTGTTCTCCACAAACTGTTCACTTGATATTTAGGTCACTGAATGCAATATACACAGTACTATTTTAATTTTTTCTATCAGCGAGCTTGTGAGCCCTTAGAAAGCTAGATCCTGCTTTTCCAAAATCTGGGCAACCAAAGTAGTCAAACCATCAACTTTTCCCTCATTTTATATTATGTCTTAAAACCATCAACTGTTTCTTTTCTCTATTACCTGTAAAGTCCTCTGCTTATAAATATTGGCGAGACCTCATCTCTACAATAAATTTTTAAAAAATTAGCCGGGTGTGGTAGCGCGCGCCTGTAGTTCCAGCTACTCGGAAGGCTGAGGCGGAAGGATCGACGGAGCCCAGCGGGTTGAGGTTGCTGTGGCCGGGAGCGGCCACTGCACTCCAGTCTGGGCGACAGAGGGAGACTCCAACAACAACAAAAAAAAAAGAATGTGGACTCTGAAGTCCTTCAGACCTGTGTAAACTTTGCCCTCTGTAAAAGAAGACTACCATCGATCTCACTGAGGAGTACTGACAATTCAGTGAGATTATGCATGTTACATTCTCAGCACACAGTCTATCGTGGAAATAATTCTATAGTCATGATTATCAATGACCTACGTTTTGAAATACTTATTATACTTATTGTCTAAAACACATTTATATTACCTAAAACTTATGTATTGGTAATTGTGCCAGATACTAAGAGTTTCCCATCTCTTTACTCTCACAACCTTTTTTAATGTTTTAATTTTTTAAGTGTCTTTAAGACTTTATTGGTAGACACATATGTACATGCACACACAGACATGTAAAATAAATTTGGTGAGTTTTGACATATGTACATATTCATGAAACTAAAACCACAATCAAGAAAATTAACATGACATTCCCCCAAGATTTCTTTGTGCCCCTTTGAATTCACTCTTTTCTCTCCTGACAATATTATTAATGTTCATTCTGTCATTATAGATTAGTGTTTAGAACTTCTATACACATTTATTGATTAGAATTTTATATACAAATTAAGTCACAAAGACAGTACTTTACTTTTATCTGTTTTTTTCCCACTCAGCATAATTTTCATGAGATTCATGCATATTGCTGTGTGTACCACTACTACAATGCTTTTTCTTTGCTGATTCCATATTCACCTGCTAATTTACATTTGTGTTGTTTCCAGTTTGGGACTGATTCCAAAAAGAATACTACTATGAACATTTGTGTACAAACCTTCATTCTCACAACCTTTTATGTTGGAATTATTAGTCTCTCCATTTCTCAGATGAGGAAATTGAGACACATATTGACTAAATAATGTGCCCAAGGTCATGTACCTAAAAGAAGTGTTGGAAAGTGATTTTTTAAAATCTCAGGCTGACAGACTCCAGATTCCCTGTTTCTAACTACTATGCTATATTAAATAAGTTGTATTATGGCTACTTTAAAACTATTTTTAGTTGATAAGCACTTATTGAGAGCTTGGATGGTAGAAGTTGAGACAAAAGAAGAGAAAGATATAAGTTAATACTTTTTGATAATATTACCATCTAAGGCAGGAGATGAACAACACACATAAAAGACATAGAGACAGCTTGGAATGCATCAATACATCTGTGAACAAGATGCAAACACTTTGTTTTACCTGCCAACTTTAGGGGGTTTTTTGGGCCAGTGATTCTCAAATATTACTGTGCATACAAGTCACCTGGGGAGTACTCTTAAGTGCAGACTTTGCTTCAGTAGGTCTGGGAGGAGCCAGAGATTCTAACAAACTCCCAGGTGAAGTTGATGATACCGGTCTGGAGACCACACTTTAAGTAAGAAGGTACCGCATTGCCACTTTCCAATACATAACTTGCCCTAAGGGGCTACTATGTTATGCAGTGCTTTCTAGTTAAGCAAAGACATGTTGGACATTTTCAGGATGATTATATGGGATTGTGGATGATAGTTGAAGAGAGTCATAGAAGTGGCTAAAAAGCTGATATTATATGTGAAGGGCACTCCAGAGTCTCTGTGCGAGTCTGAGCAAAGGTTAATATGATCAGAAGGCTGATTCTTGGTGCACTGTGGAGGGTGGACAGAGGAGACCAGAGACTGCACTAGGTCCAGCATGAAGACTGGTGTGGAGATTTAGGCAACGAGAGTGAAAGCTTGGAGTGTGATTTTAACAGGGGAAATGGGCAGAAAAGGCTGGTTCCAAGAAGGTTAATTACTACAAACCACCAAAAATTCAGCACACTTAGAATTGCCTCAACAGTAGCTCAAAAGCGAATAGCATTCTAATGTTTGAAAAAAATCACCCTAATATCCATCATATTACTTCATTAGGATAGTAACTAGAGGAGATTAGTAGTTACTTTCACCCCCATTTTCCAAATGAAAGTGAGTGTGTAGCAGCAACTTGAACCATTTCTGAGAAAAGGCAAAGCTAACTGCAAGAGCAAAGACATCTTGAAAGGGGTTGCAGTCATTCATTTTGATTTTCATAAAATTGATTTTTTTATTAACAGTAATATATTTTGATTATAAAAGTAATATATATATTTGAGATCATACTACATGGTCATATTGTCTGTATCTTTCCTGCAATTTTCTTCCTTAACTTATTATGGCTCTTTTCCCTTGTCATTAGAATTTTTTGAAAACTTAATTTTAAATTACTGCATAATGATAGCTTATGGTATGAATGCATTAGAGTTTAATTTACTAGTTTCATGCAATTGGCCATTTAGGTTTTCATATTTTTCTATTGTAAATAACATTGTAGAGAGCATCTTTGCATATATATCATTTTTCAAGCATCTGATAATTTACTTAAAGACTTATCAACTCTTTTAAAAATGTTCTTACCGATTTGCAACTGGCTGATTTAATGCTTGATAAAAGATGGGGTCAGCCCAGGGCTTGAGGCAGTTACCCAAGCATCTTTCATTGTCCCAGATTATGTAGTGAACTCCCACTGGGCCCCTAGGTGCAGGAAGTAAAGTCTTACAAAATTCTGCAGCATTCTGGTGTCATCATTGATCTTGGGTTTCTGCATGGTGGTCCATCAGCAACAGGTATGATCTGCCCATTGGGGTGACATAGTGAGGAGAAATGAAATAAAAGGCATAATTTTGGCCTTTCTGTTTTTTGGGGAAAGAGACCAGATACATGTGGGATAATTAAGGAACAGATCAAATTGAAACACCAGCTTATGTAGCTTGAAAATCTACAGAGGAAATTAGAAATGTTAATGATATTATGAATGATTTTGTTTTCTTCTTTTTGCTAATCTATATTATCAGTGATATCTGTATTGAAGAGGTAGAAAGACAGTGTAGTATGAGTCTGGAGGCAGACATAGTTGAACTGAAATTCAGTCATTTATTTCCCACGTGATCTTGGGCAAGTTATTTACCCTTTCTAATCCTACATCTGTGAATTGTAGATAATATTTATATGTAGATTTTCTGATGTGAAGGAATGATCTAAGACACTGAGTAATACTGTGCCTGGTACACACTAATGCTAAATAAGTAAATAAATACTTCCTAGTATTATTATTAATATTATTAGACATTAAATCAAAGGTTAAAATATACATATTAATGTGTGGATATATGGTTATTTTAAGAAAGGACAGAATAGGTAGAAATTTAACAAAGCTTAGAAACCCAGTTTTGATTGGCCCTACTTCAGGAAAGAAAGTTTTCTCTGTCATTAGCCTGCCAAGGGAGAGCTACCGCTGCCACCTGCTCCCCACCAGTGTTGGGGAGCCTGGTTCCTTAGCTATGCAGGGCTGGCTCTGTTCAGCAGCCATTGAGTTGAAAGACTACAACATTGGGAGCCACAGACATCTGAGTTCAAGGCAAGAAGTTCTCTTTCCTAGCCAGGAAAACAACTCCCTGGTCTCAGTTTCCTCACTTGTCAAACGGCAATCTTGCTTAGGTCGCAGGATTATTGTAAGGAGAAGTAAATGAAGTAATAATGCCAATATGACTCTGTTTGATCCATGGTTAAGTGCAAATTATTTCTTACTGGAATTTCTGCCTGACTTTTGCTGTACCACACCCTCCACTGCTTCTTCTAGCCTTGGCTGGCACCAGTTCCCTCATATCTGACACCTGGCTCCTAACAATATCCTTTTACTTGTCACCCAAGTCAGATGTTGATCACTTAACATGAGTATGTAAAAATGTCCTTTTTGCCAGGCTATTCAGAATTTTGCACCCCGGACTCAACCTTCCTTTTACCTGCCCTTGTGAGCATGCCATTTCTTTCTCTTTACTTGCCTCAGAGTACCCTACCCACCTCTTGGTCAGTTGGGGTAGGGGTTGGGAGTTTTCCATATCAATGCCAAGCATGCTTTCCAGCTTTGGAGTTCTTGCTCCAGTTCTGTTCCTGGAAGCTGGACTGTCTGCTGGTTTGGTCTCCCTGAGGCCCCCCCTCTTTGTACTTGCACTTAGTATTCCAAAATTGCTTTTATGGGTGGACTAGGCACTGGTGTCGGTGTATAGCTTCCCAAGGGGAGTACTTCAAAAGTGACCTTAGTGACATTCAGCAATGAGGAATGTAGTACTTTTTCTAGGATGAGTTCGCAAACTTAATTGTCAGACCCCGTATATCAACAAAAAGTTTTCTTTTTAAATAAAATTATCTCCTCCTGTTTTTTCTCAGCCATTCTTTTAGATTTATAACCCTGTGATATCAGAATTCTTACTGTAAGGTACTTGAAATCCTTTTGGATATAAGTGGGTGAGGATTGTAATCCTTGCTTTTCGGCCAACCTTGGAAGCAGGTAAAAGTATTAGACAAACTCCTCAGTTTCCCTTGGATAAGACAACAGACCTTGTGGGGAGAAGTACTTCTGTTAGCTTAGCTTAGGAGGTATAAAGTGAACTGTGCATGGTTCTTGGCATTTTGCTTTTCAGGAGCTCTATTCTCAGGTCCCAAGCTGATCCAAGATCATCTGAGATTAGATGCAGGTGGTACAGGTGATAACACATTTTGGGCATGTCAACAAGAGTGTCATTGCTACCCATCATTTTGAGACTCTTGAAGGCCTGAGGTGCCTTCTTCAGTGTGAACTTTGTACCCAATGCATTTGGATTTCCAGTGACAGGGAACCAGGCCCTAGCTTCCTGTATCATCTCCAATAATGTAGGTGTAGGTACTCAGTATGGGAATTCAAGGAGACAAGTGATCTTCAGATGGATACCTTAGCACCTTGGAGACCTCTACCAGCAAAAGGGGTTGTTCTATAGGCTAGCCTTTCTTGCCTGTTTTCAACCTCAAAACAGAGATGATATGTACTCAGGGAACAGGTGTCACCACCATCAGATTAATTTTCCCAAAGCCCAACTGTGAGAATGTCACTTTTCACTATTTTTCCTTCCTTCATGCTCCTCTTCTCTGATTCATCTTGCTCATTGTATCCTCTTCATTGCTTTGAGCTCACCATAATTCATTTGCCAGACAGGAAGTGCCTCTCAAAGGCAAGGGGAGAAGCATAGGCTTTAGTGTCTGTGGGACTTGATTTACACTTTGACTTTGTCACAATGAAGCAATGGAGACCAAACTTCTCTGAACCTTATTTCCTCACCTATACAATGGGTAATTTTCTGATTGGATTGTTGTAAAGCTTAGTCGATTAAGGCAGCATTTATCACTTATTGGGCATATACCATTTATAGCATCATTATATCTCATGCATTCTTTAGGTCAGGTACTAAAATTTGCGCATAAGACAAAAACGATGAATTATTGAAATTCTCCCTAAAAATACTTTGTGTTGCAATAGAGTGCTACATCTGTGCATAATTACTTTATGCAGTAATTCTTTAAGTTTGTGAACCTCGGAGCTGGACTAGAGAAAGGAACAAATGTAAAGCGTTTATGTAGGGTCTGGGTATTCAAACCACTCTGCCTCTAAGATGATCATCAAATTCCTAGTGGTGAATGGGGGATCTGTAGAGAATTCTGGAGGCTCTGTTTGTTGTTTGTTTTATTTCATTTTCATGTTAAGTCTCTACCGTAATCCATATTAATAGATTTGTGGTTGTGAAAACTTATACTGTCTATAAAGCACTTAGTTTGGTGTCTGTCACCACCAGTCAGGATTTAATAAAATATTAACTGCTATTTTTCATAATAGTAGTAGCAGTAGTAGTAGTAGTAGTACTAGTATGATATATAATAGCACCTAACACAGAGCCTGGTACATAGTCATTGCTCAATACTATTTGCTAGACTTGGTTAATTAGATCTCTATACATGCTATTCTTTTAAAGTGTAGTAAAGAAAAGTTGGGCCACGCCTGCCTTTCCAAGATTCTTGCTATGGCCCCTTGGTTATTTATTGGTCACATTTCAACCTGGAGTTTGTTCTCAAGTAAACGTCTCTGGTGAACAGACCTGTGGTGCGACCCTACAGGACCAGAATGCACATTATCTGAAGATCAGATTGCATGTTATCGGAAGGCAGGGAGTCTGCCGTATTCATCTGTGTACCTTCACAGTTCCTGGCCCATGTTAGGTACTCAGTGAAGGAATGGATGGATGGAAGAAGAAAAGGTCTGACTCTTGGCCTTTGTGAGATTCAAGGGACCAAGATTCAATTTGAGCTGTGACTGATTTTTGGTCACTTTTTCTTTTTTTTGCATCAGACCTTGATGTTGTTGCATATTCCTTGAAACCTTGCTATGAGGTAGAAACAGTTGTACTCTTAGTGGGATCTCTCTGGCACGTATACTCAGAGTTATAAAAGCTGACTTTGATACATTGTTCTGAGCACTTCAAGGGAGAAAGAGCCCTTGAGGAGGAGGGTAGTAGAACAGCAAATAAGAGAGTGAGATTTAGAGTCAACAGAAACCTTTGTTCAAATGCTAGTTTTGTCACTTTCTCGCTATGTGTTCTTGAGAAGTCCCTTAAACTCTCCAAGTCTCAGTGTCCTCTCCTAATCTGTAAGATGAGGGCAATATTATATACCCCATAGTGTTGCTATGAGATCAAAACATGATAAGTGTACTTAAAGCCATGGTATATAGTAATTGCTCAATAAATGTTAGCTACTATTATTGTTGTTGTCACATACTACATTTCCTCTCCTTTCCAAAATGAATATCCTTTTATTGTTTTCCATATCATCAAAAGCAATAATGTTAACTTGGAAAATACATAAAAGTTTAAAAAGTAGAATTAAAATTAAGCACATTCCTACTACCTAAAGAGAGCAGTCATTGATATTTAGGTGTATGTATATTTTACACTTCATTCTTCTATGTTTATACACACATACATTAAAAATAAGATTATATTATATGTAATGTTTTAGAGCTCATGTTTTAACACCTAACAATACATTGTAGAAATTGTTTCAGATTTACATAATTATTTTAATGGCTTCAAAGTATTATGCTTTATGACTACATAAATACTATAAATATTTTAACCAGTACCATATTAATTGACATTTAATTTGCTTCTAATGTTTTGCTAATATAAACAGTGCAACAGTGGCCTTTTGTGTACATGCATCTTTACACACATATGATTATTTTACTAAGAGATATTTATAGACAAAGCAGAACTGCTAGGTAAAAGGGAATAAACTTTTAAAGCCATTCCTTTCATTAATCACACTACATACTAGCTTAATCTTTATTAAATAGGATAATGAGAGGGTGAATGCTTGGTAAACTGTTAAGTGCCATGTAAGTACAAGTTATTGCATTGAAACTCTTATTGCTAAAGACATGGCAGACTAATGACCTTATGGACTAGGAGAGGGCAGAAGGCTTGGTTTCTCCCATATGCCCATGAAATATGCCTAGATGAGTGTACGTGCGTGCGTGTGCATGCGCGCACACGCACACACACGAGTGGTTTTTGTTTATTCTAACAGATCTACATCTCCACTCCTCTCCTAAGCTGCTAAGATGAAGAAAGATTCTTGTAGTCTTGAAGTAAAACAATCACTTTTAAACATGGCTGCTTCCAGCCAAATGTTCAGACCTGTTCTATGCTAACCTTAAATTTTAGGAAAGCAATTGAATGGAGAAGTTACAATATCTCCCGAGCTGCTGCCTGAGTGGTTCTGCAACACTCTAGAAAACCAAGCCTGGGGGGCCTGTTTACTTTATTTGTGTGTAGGAGGGGAGTTGGGGAGAAATAAACTTTTTAAAAATAAGGGTGATTAGTCAGTGCCCTCCTTAAAGATACCTTGGTGACACCTTCAGTGGAGACATTCAACTTTCCAGTGAGCGTCACATTCCACAGAGTTCAGGCCAGCCTAGAGAGAGTAACTCACCCACCCACTCCTCTGGCTTCCTGTTTTTCTAGCAGCCAGAGTGTCTCTTGAGTGTAACTTTATTGTAAGCATTGTTGAGTAGGGGGAAGTGTGCGTTGAGAAGTCTTGAATCTGGATCTCCTCATCCAACAGCCTGCATTCTCTCTGACTTCAAAGGGTGGGCACTCGTCCAGGAATGATGCTCTTGGCCTCTGCTAGAAGGTGGAACCAGGTGTGGGAATGCAAACAGACTGTTGGGGCCTCTAGGAGGGTGGAAAGCAGCGGAAGAATATGTGACCATGGAGGAGAGCAGATGCCTGTGTACTTGGCCAGGCTCCACCTCACAAAGAGTGCTCCTTGCAGGAATGTTTTCAATGATGTCTGTCAGGGAGCTAGGGCTGTCTGAACCTCCAAGTCTGAATTGGGTGATGTTTGCCATAAGCAGTAATGGACATGGAAATGAATTATTCTGGGACCTTGACTTATTACTATTAAATCACTGGCATACTGTTAGGGCCTATTGATCCCCAAACGGTTTTCTGAGTTCTCTCTACAAATCAGTTCTTTTCAGTCCTAGCAAATCAGTTGTCTTTGTTGTGTATGTGCTGCTTGAAAAACAGCACCCTGTTGATATTTTGGACTTATTATCCTACTCTCTATCCAAGTCTTCAGCTCACTGAGCTGTGAAATTTTGCCCTCTCAATCTGTTTATTTTCTCTTCTGATTCTGTTTGTAAGCAAACCTGTGTGCATACCTTTTCATGTGTTTACATGTGTTTCTGGGAATGTATGCTGGCTCCCTGAGGCTATTTGTAAGTCTGCAGCTCTTGTGTATAAAGCGCTATGTCTCCTCTGTGTGTATTTTGTCAGGACTTTGATTATGAGTGCAGTGGGGGCAGGTTTGGGGGCAAAGGAGGTACTGGAGGGGAGTGATTGACCCTTCTCTCAAAAAGGCAGGCTTTGGTAAGTCCTTAATTGAATTATGACTCGGAGAACAGGGAAGCTCATCCCTCATTATTAGGAAAAGTATAGATGCTTACACTGACTCTGGAAGAAAATATCTTCATTTTTTTTCCAGATCATGTAGGATGTTCTCAGATGACTAATGTAGTGTCCAGATTCAAAAGGGCCCTTCTGTTCAGGAAAGCCCAGAGTTTGAGATATTCATGTTTTGAATGGTTCTTGTGTTTCCCACCCTACTCCTAGACTAAGCACTTCCAGGTTACTTTTTTTCTTATGTTTCATTTCCTCACTGGGCTTTGTACAGCACAGACACTTAATAATTGGTGAATGGATTATTAAGGCAGGAGGATGGACTGCTAGGTCTACTGAGACTGTTGAAGGCCCTGCAGACTTCCATATAACTCCCCAGGAAGGAAGGCTTAAGCCCAGGAGGTCTTCTTTCCAGAGCAGACTTTAGACAAGGGTCTTGCCCTCCCTACTCATGAAGTAATTGGCAGAATGGCTAGAACAAGTGAATGATTGTGCCATAATTAGTTTATGACCTGAGGGCATGCCAGTTTGTAGCCCTGCCAGTCTGCTAGCTGCCACCAGCCACCAGCACAGATATGCCTCATAAAATCTCCAGCAACAGAGCTATAGTACTATTGGGTCTGCTAAGCCTAAAGATTCAGGCCTCTAAACTGAGAGGAAACTGAGCTAGTGTGTTAACATTTCCTAAACTGACCTTTCTATTTTAATTTTATGCAAAAGTAGCCTTTATACTTATTACAGCTGTTAACTCTTGCTTTGATTTAATGATGACGCCTTTCCTTTTCCTTCCTTCCTCCCTCCCTTCCTCCCTCTCTTCCTTCTCTCTCCCCTTCTTCCTCCCTCCCTTCCTTTCATTCTCCCTCACTCCCTCCCTGCCTCCTTTCTTTTTTCCTTCCTCCTTTCCTCCCTCCATCTCTCCCTCCCCTCCCCTCCTCCATTTCCTTCCTCTTTCCTTCCCTTTCTCCCCTCCTCTCCCCTTCCTTCTCTCATTTTCTCCCCTCCCTCCTTTCCTCTTTGTTTTGAAGCTGGGATAATAGTTAGGATAGGGCAAGAGGGAGCATCTGGCCCATTGTGCGACAATAATTGAAATCATTCCCTTTTGATCTGCTCAGGAAATGGTTCAGCCAACATCTCCTTCAGGTCTCATCCTCCTGGCCTGCTATTGGTAGATTGTTGTCCAAATATTCTCTTTCAGTTTCCTGAGAGTTCAAGAAAACCAAATTTGGTAATGAAAAAAAAATCTACAAACTTGCCAACCTAATTCACATAAATGTGTACCAGACTGTTGATGCCAGAGCTCGGCAGATCTGGATTCTGAAACTGTCCGTGTTTTGCTTCTGAGGTTCCATGAGTTCTTCTTTCTTTTCCTGACTGTCAGTCAGCCTGCATCATATTTTTGTTTCAGTTGCTCAGCATATATAATCTTTGGAGCCATTACAGTTGAATTGATAATGTATACACTGTTTGTTACTGACCAAAGCACTAAGCAGCTCATGTTCATAGGGAAAACATTTAGATTCATGAATACTTGTTTTCCATATAAGAAATAAAGCAATTTGCAGAATCACCAAACTAAAAAATTGGCTCCCTTTTAATTATTTTTTCAGAACTATTTTGGTTATTGTTTCCAACATCTCACAAACAGATTTAACACCCTTAGCCCTATCCAAGGAGCAGAACCATGGTGGGAAATTCTTTACTTTAAAAAAAAATCTTCTTGTCTTCACAGCCAAGTTTTCACAGCTTAAATTTCTTCTCAGTGTTTTGTTTTGTTGGTCATGCTACTCAAAATGAAGATATCATTCTCTTTTAACACTGCCAGCAATCACTTTTCCCACCCAGAATTCTTATTTCTATTTAATTTGAATGGCCTTTAATGTGTCCACTGACTTCTTTGGTAGGGCTGGTATCCAGGTCTTTCACAAAAAGGCTCTAGAATTTTTACGTTAGGGTCAGTATTTGGGCTCTGCTTTGATTTCGGTTTTGAAGGCTAATCAAGTATGGCATTAAGTAAAACCTCTAACTTATCAAGAGAACTGACAGTTTGCTTTTAAAAATAAGTTTGAGATCAAGTCTTTGATGAAAATTATAATTATAATTTTCACATATTTGTGGAATTCAAGTACATTATTATTATGAAGCAGTAATAAGCTGTAATAAACCCAAAAGACCTCAGTTTCAACACATGTATTTTAGTTGATAATAGGCATATGAGCATGACTCTAAGAAATGAATTTGTTATTACTTGCCCCAGGTTTCTCTTTAATCATAATATGGCCACATCTATTTCAAAACTTATAATTTATAGAGTTTAAGGCTATGTTTCCTAATCAGAGGTATTTTATATGAAAATATTTCTAGTATGGACCAGGAGACTATTGTTCAAATGCATAGTGTCCATGAAATACAAATGGTTATACTTGGAGCCTATAATTAAAGCAAAACCATTTTCAGTAATGCCCCAGGTATCCTGAAACTCAGAACACAGCCTTGACCTTAGTAATGATTTTTAAAAAAACACTTTGAGATTTTGAAATAGCTGCCACAACACCCATGCAGGAGAAGAGGTCCTCATGTCTTGACTTCAGAGAGACCCACTGGTCCTTAATTTAATGGGAACTTGTTATTCCCTCAGTTATAGCATAATAAAAGAAGCAGCAAATTAGATTTGGGGTGGCAGTTTTGATAGGTTTGGGGAAGTAGTTTAATCTAGAAATAGGCACAGTGACAGTTTAGTACAAGGCAACCAGGATGGAGAAACCATAAAAGCAAAGACCTGGGAATATGGAATAAGCAGATAACCTTCTACATGAAAATATAAGATTGTGGTATTGATATGCCAGATTTTGCTTAGCCATCCTATTATTATTGGGGATTTAAGTTATTTTAAAATTTGTACTCTTATAAAAAGTGATGCTGTGAATGGTTAATGGTTTCTGTACAAATTGCATTTCTTCTGCTTAGAGTTATTGTTTTCTGGTATCTTACCAAAAGTATAATAACCAGGCCAAAAGGTATGAGCTGTTTTATAGTTGCTGTTATGTATTGCCAGATCGTACTCCCAAAAGATTAAACTGTGTAAGTGTGCCTATTTTCACAGAGCCCTGCAACATTGAATGTTATCATTTTTAACTTTTTTGCCAGTTTAATAGGTATGTAAACATACTATCTATTTTAATTTTCTTAAGGAGGCTTTCCATTTTTAATGTCATAATTTGCTGTTTCCTCATTCAGTTTCTTTCACCACTTTTCAAGGAAAATCTGGGTATTGACCTTATATATTTTTATCCATTCCTTGTATTTTTGATAGTCAATTTTGTCATTTATATTTGTCACATATTTTCCCAATTTTATTGCTTTCATTTTTATGTATGCTTTATCATATTTCACTATGCAAAAGTGTTCTTTTTTACATTTATATATTCAAATCCATCCATCCTGTCTCTAATGTTTCTTTCATTTCTCAATATTCACAAATTTACCACTCCTCCACAGCTGGGACAAATATGTGATTCTGTCTTCCCCACTCCCCCAGGGTGTTTTTCCTTTTTTGTGTTTAATTCTTGGGCCCATCTGGAATTTATTGAAGTGTATGGTATGAGGTATGGATCTAAAGTAAAATCTCCATACTGATATCCAAATGTTTTAACAATTCAATTTGTTAAATATTTCTTGAACTCCTCCTATGTGCTAAGGATTGTGCTAAGTTGCACAAGAAAGTGTTTTTATGGTTTTTTTAAAGTGAGGCAAAGGCCATGGTCTCCAAGACAGTGATTGTGTGTGTGTGTGTGTGTGTGTGTGTGTGTGTGTGTGTGTGTCTTTCTGTTTCTCATTCTCCTTCTTTCTCTGCAGAAGGGAAAGGTGGTAGTGGCAGTAATTAAGTAGGTATTTAAATAATCATAACAAAGTACACAAAAGACTATGATAGGTATTATTAAAGAGACTGGAAGCAAGAAGCAGTGGGAATTTAAAGAAGTTAAAGACTCTACTTATTTGGGATAAGAAAAGGCTTCAAGGTGGAGGTGAAATTTAAGAAGGTTCAGGTGGCAGGATTTCATTCATTCAAAAAACACATACTGAATATTCTGACAGACCTTGTGGTGGGTGCTAGGGATAGAGGTGGACAAAACACAATCCCTAGTTTCAAGGAGCTTTCAGGCAGTAAGACAGGGTGATGGTAAAGGAAACATACCAGAGTAAGATAGTAGAAAGAAAAACGGATGTGGTTGGAAAATTTACAAATTGGGAACGATAGAGATTGAGACTGAAAAGGAAGTTTGGGACTAGTTTAAAGTAAACTTTAAAAGTCAAGAGGTCGCATTGAATCTTTCTTTGTTTGGGCATGGAGAAGATTTAGGGATATGGCAGCGCCATGATCAGATGCATTTCTAGGCCAGTTCATTTCATTTGCAAGGCTGTTATCTGTTTGCCAGTTTACTGAAATGTGAATGAGGTAGATGTGTGCACTATTTTGATATTTGGGCTTCTTTGCAGTATCAATTTTACCCTTTAAAGTGGCTGTGTGTCTGATCTCTTTATAATTGACAAAGCTTGTGGTATCTCTTTCATATTTTGCAGCTGGTTCCTTTTTTAGCAATTCTTCATTCTCCCTTTCAAGTAGTTAGGATCACTTGTCTTTGTTCAAGTTACTTAGGAGACATTTTAGAGTGAGTTCATCAAGATGACTAAAATGAAGTCTCTGATGTTTGAAGGAATGAAGTTCAGGTAACTGGAAGATTCAGTTATGGAAAAACAGCTCATTCCCACTTTCTTCTAGAAAAGTGAGATGACTGTATGCATAAGACAAAAAATTAACTTGAATGTGGCTACTCCTATGAACATATACCTAAAAAATGTGTGAAATGTTTTATTTCTTGTTGTGGGTATTGTGTTTGTTGGTTTACATACATAAAACCTACACTGCAGAAATTAAACCATTGGTAAACGGTTAGAAGTCATCTGAAAATCTAAAAACAGATTGGTTTCCAGAGACTGAGAAAAGATTAATAAGAGGCTTTTGAAAAGGTGGTTTGGGAGCAGGACTTCCAGAATGGCTGTGTGAGGAACTATAAATACCCTCTTTCTATTGAAACAACCAATTAACTAGTGAAAATTATTGAAAATCATCATTTAAAGTCTCTAGAAATTAATCTAAGGGAATTCACTATATTGAGAAGAATTTATTCAAGAAAATCCACTAGGTCTCAGTAAGAACAATGGGAATCTAGCTAGCTGTCCTCGCCTCTTCCCTACCAGCTTTGGGTTGTAGAAGTTTTACTTTGGGCAAATGTAGCCAAGAAGCTTTATGTCCAGCTCCCAGTAGCAGGGCTACAATTTCACCCTGGGAGAGACAGGCTGCCAGCATCTTTCTTCCCCCAGGCTTAGCTTCACGTTTTGGAAGCTCTATTTTGGGCTGGCATGGTCAAGAAGACTGGGGGTCCCTCCCATCCAACTTGTAGGGTGGGGGTCCCATACCAGATGGGGCAGACGAGAAGGTGGGGCTACCATACCCACCCTCCAGCTCCTTCTTGTAGGCTGGAGGTATCACTCAGGGAGAATCAGATTACCACCACACCCTCACTCCAGTAAAGTAGCATTGAAATTCTGCTGAGGGGTTTAGGCAAGACTGGAGGACCAGCAGGCCAGCAGCTCTGTTGAGTGGGCTGACTTTATTTGGAGCAGAGCATGGAAAAACTCATTCCTGAAGGTGTTGTCAAAAACAACAGAGATCTTCGTGTTAAACAACTAGTAGGAAGTGAATAGTTCTATGAAACTAAGAGCAATAAATTAAATGGCAGATCAGCCAGAAGTTTTACAGGGAGAACCGAGGAGAGAGACAGCTAAAAAGAGCAGTGTTAGGTTCACACTTATCACTGGGGGTCAGGAAGGCATGCACAAGTACTACATTGCATTGACTCAAAAGCAACCTGAGAGTGCACTTGAGAGTTACTAGTTACTGCTTGAACATGGAGCCAATTTAAAAGCATTCCTGAGCCACACAGAGATCCATCATCAAAATTCTGAATCCTTAGGGCTTAAGGGGTATAAGTACAACTCAAAGCAATCACTAGGTGAACATTAAGTTATGCTGGGCCAGGAGCTACTCTCAGGTAATAAATAAAAACAAGGAGGAAAAACTGAGCAATAATGTTAGAGATTTCACAGTGCAAGGGAATTAGACTTTGCAAACTTAGTCCAGGCAAACCCCCAAACAGCAAGCCCCATGGTGGGCATGGTGGTGAGGCTATTCAGAATCTAGATTTTCTACAGTATATCATATAAAATGCCCAGTTCTTAATTTAAAAAATATAACACATACAAAGAAACAGAATAGTGTGACCACCGAACAGGAAAAGAACAGGCAATAGAAACTACCTTGTAGGGGAGGGCAGATGGTATACCAATTGTGCAGACTCAAACACTTCAAAATAGCTATGATAAACATATTAAAAAGAACGAAAGGAACCAATTTTAAAATGATGAAAGGAAGATATGACAACAATAAGAAGATGTCAAATCAAAGAGAACATCAATAAAGAGAAACTACAAGAACAATCAGATGGAAATTCTAGAGTTATAAAGTACAACTGAAATGAGCAATTTACTAGAGGGGCTTTGCACTAGAATTAGGCTGAAAGAAGAATGAGTAATTTGAAGATAGATAATTAGAGATTATACAATCTGAAGAACAGAAAAAAAAAGAAAAGAAAAGAAGTAGAGCCCCCAGAAACCTATGAGACAATTTTAAGTGCTTCAACATACATATAGTGGGAGTAACAGAAGGAGAAGAAAGTGAATGGGGCAGGAAAAAAAGAATACATAATGACTGCAAATGTCCAAAACATGATGAAAAATGTTACTCTACACATGAAAAAGCCACAAGGAACTCAAAGTAGGATAAAGGCATAAAGTGCTACACCTAAGCCTATCATAGTTAAAATGTCTGAAGTCAAAGCCAAAGGGAAAAATCATAAGAGCAGCAAGAGAAAAAAATGACTCATCACATGCAAATAAATCCCAATAAGATGAATAGCTGATTTCTCACCAGAAAAAAAATGGAGACAAGAAGGCAAAAGGATGACATATTCAAATTGCTTAAAGGAAAAATAAATCAACAAAAAACCCTGTATCTAGAAAAACTATCTTTCAAAACTGTAGGCAAAATAAAGACATTCCCAGATAAAGATGGAAGGAATTTGTTGAAACCAGACTTTCCTTACAAGAAATATTAAAGGAAGTTCTTCAGGCGGAAAGGAAATGATGCTACACAGTAATTCAAAGCCATATGATAAAGAATAAGAGTGCTGGTAAAGGTAATTATGTATTAACTATAAAAGACAGTATAATTACATATTTCTTCTCATCTTCCCTTAATTGATTTCAAAAACAATAGCACAAAACAATAGCAGTATAATTGAATTTCAGAGTCTATAGAATATGGAGATATACTTAACAATGACAGCACATAGTACAGAGAAGTGAAGGAAGCTATAGTGGAACAAGATGGTGACATCAGATAGTATCTCAAATCCACAGAAAGCAATAAATAGTGCCAGAAGTCATAAATAAGAAGTTCAACATCAACATTTTTTAAATACAGTTTTCTTCTTTTCTTTGTTCATTCGAACAGCAAAAGATTATTTAAAGCAGCAATTATAACACTGCACTGAGTGTGTAATGTATATAGACAAAACATATGGAAATAATAACACAAAGGAGGAAGGAGGGAATGGAGCTACAGTAGAGTGAATGTTTTGTATCTTATTGGAATTAAGTTAGTATAAAACCATAGCAGTAAGAAAGAAAATAACTTTAAAAGTAGCGTTCAATAAAGGAATTAAAATGGTACATGGTAAAATATCTATTTCATACAACACAAGGCAGTAAAGAAGGAACTTTTTTTCCTAAATATTACATATGGAAAACAAATAGTAAAATGGCAGATGTTAATTCAGCTGTATTAGTAATGTTAAATATGAATAGACTAAATAATCCTATAAAAAGGCAGAGATTCTCAGACTGGATAAAAAACAGGTCTAACTGTATGCTGTCTAGAGAGACACATCTTCAATTTGAAGATACAAATAGGTTAAAAATAAAATATTTGAGCATTGAAAAAAGATATATCATGTAAACTGTAATCACAAGACAGATGGATTTATTATTATCAGACAGAATAGATATTAGAACAAAAAATGTTGCCGGGTGCCATGACTTGTGTCCATAACCTCAGCTAATCAGGTGGCTAAAGCAAGAGCATCGCTTGAGGTCAGAGTTTGAGACCAGCCTGAGCAATATAGCGAGACCTCCATCTTTAAAGAAAGATAAATTAGCTGAGCATGCTGTATTCTCAGCTACATGGGAGGCTTAGGTAGGAGAATCTCTTGAGCCCAGGAGTTAAAGGCTGCAGTGAGCTATGATTGTGCCACTGCACTTCAAGCATTCCAACCTGGGTGGCAAAGACTCTTCTCAAAGAAAAAAAGTGACTAGAGATAAAAACAAATATTTTATAATAGTAAGAGTCAATTATCACGAAAATATAACAACTATATTAGATATATATGCACTTAACAACAGGGCCCAAAAATACACAAAACGAAATTGAACAGAATTGAAGAGAGAAATAGGCAATTCAACAATTATAGTAGGGAGACTTCAATACTTATTTTCAATAACCAATACAATGATTATATATAAGATTAACAAGAAAATAGAGGACTTCAACAACACAATAAATTAAGTAGACCTAACAGGCATCTGCAGACCAGTGCATCCAACCACAGAAGAATATACATTCTTTTCAAGTGTGTATGGGACATTCTCCAGGATAGACCATATGCTAGGCCATAACACAAGTCTCAACAAGCTTAAAAGAATAGAAATCTGCCGGGCACGGTGGCTCAAGCCTGTGATCCCAGCACTTTGGGAGGCTGAGGCGAGAAGATTGCCTGAACCCAGAGGTTCAAGATCAGCCCAGGCAACTTGGGGAGTCCTGGTCTCTACAATATATCAAAAAAATTAGCCAGGCATGGTAGCACACCTGTAGTTTGGCTACTTGGAAGGCTGAGGCGACACTGGGGTGGCCATGAGCATGCCACTGCACTCCAGCCTGGGCAACAGAGTAAGACTCTAACTCAAAAAAAAAAAAAAAAGAATAGAAATCACAAGAAGTAAATTTGTAGAGCACAATGGAATTAAATTAGAAATCAACAACAGCTGGGCTTGGTGGCTCAACCTGTAACCCCAGCGCTTTGGGAGGCCGAGGTGAATGGTTGCCTGAGCCCGCGGGTTCAAGACCTGCCTGGGTAACTTGGCAAGACCTCATCTCTACAATAAATCAAAAATTAGCCGGGTGTGGTAATGCGCGCCTGAAGTTGCAGCTACCCGGAAGGCTGAGGTGGAAGGATCGCCGGAGCCCAGCAGGTCGAGGCTGCAGTAGTCAGGAGCGGCCACTGCACTCCAGTCTGGGCGACAGAGTGAGACTCCGACTCAAAAAAAAAAAAAAAAGAAATCAACAACAGATGGAAATTTGGGAAATTCACAAATATGTGGGAATTAACACACTTCTAAATAACCAATAAATCAAAGGATAAATCACAGGAGAAGTTAGAAAATACTTTAAGATGAATGAAAATGAAAACATATCAAAATGTATGGGATACAACCAAAAAGTATTTACAGGGAAATTTAGTGCTATAAATGCCCATATTTTAAAAAGAAAAATGTAAAACCAATAACCTAATCTTTTGCCTTAAGAAACTAGAAAATTCAGAATGAATTTTGCAAAGTAAATGCAAAACAACTGAAAGAAAAGCAATAATAACATTAGAGTTGAAATAGAAAGTGGAAAAACAACATAGAAAATCAATGAGAACAAAAGGTTTTTTTTGAAAAGATCATTAAAATTGATAGTTTGCTAGAAGTGCCATAATAGAATACCACAGACTGGATGGCTTAGACAACAGAAATTTATTCCTTTAACAGTTCTGGAGTCTGAAAGTACAAAATCAAGGTGTTGGAAGATTTGGTTTCTCCTGAGGCCTCTTCCTTTGGCTTGCAGGTGGCCGCTCTTTCTAAGTCCTCACCTTGTCTTTCCTCTCTGCATATATCTGGTGTCTCATTGTGTGTCCAAATTTTCTCTTCTTATAAGGACACCAGTCAATTTTGATTAGAGGCCATACTAACAGCTTCATTTTAACTTAATTACCTCTTTAAAGGCCTTATATTCTAATACATTCATGTTGTGAAGTACTGGGAGTTAGGGCTTCAGTCCACAAAAATAGACAAGCCTTTAAATATACTAACAAAGTTAAAAAGAGAAGACTCA
This sequence comes from Tarsius wallacei, assembly GCA_963574415.1. NCBI lineage: Eukaryota > Metazoa > Chordata > Mammalia > Primates > Tarsiidae > Tarsius > Tarsius wallacei. The sequence goes on from CAUYQG010291871.1 coordinate 21,367, forward strand.
AAGTACTGATTCAAGAATTGATGAGGGAACATCACTTCTGAACGTACATAAAAATTAATAAAGAACTATAAACGAATATTGTAGACAACTATGTGCCAACAAATTGGATAACTTAGATAAAATGGACAAATTCCTGAAAAACTACAAATTATCAAAATTGCTCAAGAAGAAATAAAAAATCTGAATAGACTAGTAATAATGAGATTGGCTGGGCTCAGTGGCTCAGCCTATAATCCCAGCACTTTGGGAGGCCGAGGAGAGTGGATTGCTTGAGCCCACAGGTTCGAGACCAGCCCAGGCAATTTGGCGAGACCTCGTCTCTACAATAAATAAAAAATTAGCCATGCGTGGTAGTATGCGCATGTAGCTCCAGCTCCTTGGAAGGCTGAGGCGGAAAGATCGCCGGAGCCCAGCAGGTCGATGCTGGAGTGGCCGTGAGTGTGCCATGGCATTCCAGCCTGGGTGACAGAGTGAGACTCCAACTCAAAAAAATAAATAAATAAAATAACGAGATTGACTTGATTGTTTAAAATCATCCCATAAGGAAAAATCTAGGCCCAGACAGTTTCACTAGTAAATTCTACCAAACATTTAAAGAAGAGTTAATACCAATCCCTCACAAACTTTTCTAGAAAATAGAGGAAGAAAAACTTCGACTTATTCTACAAGAAAACTACAGACCAACATCTCTTATGAATAGAGATGCAAAAATTCGGAACAAAATAAATGCAAACTGTATCTAGTAAGATACAAAAATGACTATACACCATGATTAAGTAGTATTTACCCTAGGAATTCAAGGCCATTTTAACATTCAAAAGTCAATCAATGTAAACATTGCATTTGTAGAATAAAGCACAAAAACAATGTGATCAACTCCATAGGTGCAAAAAAGTCATTGGGCAAAATCCAACACTTTCTCATGATAAAACCCTTAACAAGTTAGTAATAGAAGGGAATTTTCTCAAGCTAATAAATGAAAATCCTACAGGTAGCATTGTACCTTACAGACAAAGATTGAGCTTTTTAATCTTACGATGGGAACAAGATAAAGATACTCTCTCCTACCAGTTTTATTCAACATTGTATTGGAGATTCTAGTCAGGGAAGTATGACCCAAAAAAGTTAATTTTTCTTTATTCACAGATGACATGATCTTACATATAAAAAACATAATGAATCCATGAAAAAAACTACTGAAACTAATAGATAAGTTCATTATGATTATAGGATACAAAATCAACATAAATATCAATTGCATTTATAGTAACAACAAACAATTTGAAAATAAAATTAAGAAAACATTTTCATCCACAATAGCATTAAAAACAGAATAATTAAGAATACATTTGACAAAAAGTGTAAGACTTATACACTGAAAGCTACAAAACATCAGTGAAAGAAATGAAAGAAGACGTAAATAAGTAGAAAGACATCCCATGTTCACGAATTAGAAAACGTATTATTTAAATGCCAGTACTCCTCAGATGGGTCTGCAAATTCGACACAATCCCTACCAAAATCTCAGATGGCTTTTTTTTTCCAGAAAATTACAATCTGAACTTAAAATTCACAGGGAAATGCTAGGAACCCAGAAGAGCCAAAACAATCTTGAAAAAAAATCAAATTTGGGGGACCAACAGTGGCCAATTTCAAAATTTATGACAAAGCTACAGCAGTCAAGTCGGTGGTACTGGCATAAGGAAAGACATATAGATAATGGAGATCAGTTGAGATCCCAGAAATAAGCCTTTACCTTTATGACCAACTGATTTTTGACAAAGTTGCCAAGGAAATCCAAAGGGAAAGAAATAGTCTTTTCAACAAATGGTGTTTAGCCAATAGGCTATTCAAATGCAAAACTATAAATTTGGTCTTATACATAAAAAGCAGAATAAGAATTTGAATAGACATTTCTCCAAAGAATATATACAAATGGCTAATAAGCATGTGAAGAGATGTGCAACATCATTAGTCATTTGGGGAAATGAAAATCAAAACCATGATGAGGTAACATTTCTTACCCACTGGGATGGCTATAATAAAAAAGACAATAATAAGTGTTGTCAAGTATGTGAAGTATTGGGTCTCTCTCATGCATTGTTGTTGGGGATGTAAAATGGTGCAGTTCTTTGGAGAACACTTTGGAAGTTCCTAAAAATTAAACATAAGAGTTACCATATGACTTAGTAATTCCACTCCTAGGTACATACCCAAGAGAAATGAAAACATATGTCTGTACAAAACCTTGTAATTGAATTTTCATAGCATCATGACTCATACAAACCAAAAAGTGGAAACACCCCAAATGTCCTCAACTGATGAACAGATACATAAAATGCAGTATAATCATACAATGGAATATTGTTCAGCAATGAACAGAAATGAAGCACTCTTATGCTACTGTATGAATAAACCTGAAAAACATTATGCTCCGTGAAAGAAGCCAGACACGTAAGGTTACATGTTGCATGATTCCACTTACTGTACATGAAATGTTCAAAAAAGACACACTCATGGAGGCAGAAAGTGATTAGTGGTTTCGTGGGGCTGGGTATTGGGAATGGGGACTGACTATAAATGGTACAAAGTTTCTGTTCAGGATGATAGACATATTCTAAGATTATATTGGGGCAATGGTTGCATACTCTGAAATATGCTAAAATTCATTAAATTTGATACTTTAGATGGGTGAATTTTATTATATGTAAATTATATATCAATAAAGCTATTAAAATGCAATGGTTTAAAAAATAATGTTAATGATTTTCTAAAGAATATTTCCACCAAAACAAGTTAGATTATAAAATTCTACCCAGGTAAAGTGTAATACCTGAATTTCTGTTCCTGTTATCTTGTCAGGGCCTTGTATCACTGATCATTTTCTACCATGCAGCTCTCCTCGACCTGCCATAGATGTCTTCCTCTGGATTCGGTGCTCTACCTTTCCTTTGCCTGGAGCCTGTTCATCCTCCCAGGACTTCTTTCTCTCTCATCATTCTGGTTTGTGCTCTCACCTCTCTCCTAAAGCCCCTTTCTCCTGAGGTTCCTTTCATTTCCAAATCCTGAGTGTTTCTGAAACTACTTCTTTTTCTCCAGTCCCTCCTCCCCCCTCCTCCCCCTCCCCCTCCCCATCCTCCTCCTCCTCCTCCTCCTTCTTTGGTGAAACATGGCACATAATTTCTCCTGGGCTTTTTTGTGCATTTGATATCTGAGCACCTACTGTGTACTTGGCCCTGTGATGATACGTGTGCTGTCCTGTGCTGCTGATTTTTACATTTGCAAAGCAATACGGATTTTTAATGTGACACATAAAATTCTGTGGAGAAGTACTGAGTGGCTATATTTCATGGCAGATTTTTTCCGGCACATTAAAAAGGTCTCTATTTCAAAATGACAAGTACCTTTTCTTTGCCCCCGAGTTGTCCGTACGTCTTGGGGTTTAAGCCAGTGGAGTGCTGGTAAACTGGCTCTCCAGGAAAACAATAAATAAATAAAACCTGATTTTTGTAGCACTTGTGGTTTCTATAGTGGATATACTTCTATCATGGCCAGTTTCAAGTTACTAACATATTATTACTAAATACAGGGTTGGGAGGCTAGCCTGTGTAAACCCTCTACTAAGAGGCAATTACTTAGTCCCACCAAGAATGACTTTCATGCTATCTCTAAAATACCATACAAGGTCAGGCGGGAGCAGTGGCTCACGCCTGTAATCCCAGCACTTTGGGAAGTGGAGTAGAGAGGATTGCCTGAGCCCAGAGGTTCGAGACCAGTCTGGGCAACTTGACGAGATCTCGTCTCTACAATAAACTTTAAAAAAAATTAGCTGGGCATGGTGGCACGCATCTGTAGTTCCAGTACTTTAAGGCTGAGGAGGAAGGAGCCCTTGAACCCAGCAGGTCGAGGCTGTGGTAACCGTGAGCGTGCCACTGCACTCCATGCTGGGCTCTGACTCAAAAAAAAAAAAAAAGTAAAAATAAAAAAAATACCATCCTACTTAGTTGGAAGAAATTTGGGAAGAAGAGAACTAATGTTTCCAGAATACTAACTCTGTGCCAAGAATCATACACTTTAGGCACTCCTTCCTATAACCCTATGAGGGAGATACCCCTCTCACAGGTAAAGAGATGGAGGCTCAGAGAGTTAAAATGGTCTGCCTGAAGTCACAGTACACTGCAGAGCTAGGATCTGAATTCTGATCAGTTTGGTCCCAAAGCCCATGCTACTTTCATTGCACCATGACACCTCCTGGGGCAAAGCTAGTAGTAGAAACAGTAAAAGAATGTACTTTTCCAGTTGGTGGTGCTCTGAATATTGTTCACCTTTTGAGATTTTGGCTGAAGTACATCACTTGTAGCACATTTGGCATGCTAGAGGATACTAGAATAATCTCTCTGTGGGTGGCAGGCAGGAAGGTAGTGAAGACCAATACTTAGTGTGGGGAGGGAACCTCCAAATCCTTTGACTGATGGGAGCCTAAGGAGGGACTACATTGATTAGCTAGAGATTCTTGAGTGTTCCTGGGGAGTGCCAGAGATGCTGTAGCATTTCTCATATGCTTCAGGAGAGGGCCTAGAATTGTCCATTTGAGGGGTCAGTGCTGTCTCTGGAGATAGTGGTTTCCAAACCAAGTCAGGAAATACAAAGGATTGGAGCAAGCTTTTGAGAACAAATCTATGACTTATTTTTACTAGAAAGAAAACTCCATAAGTGCAGGAATCTTTGCCTGTTTTGTTTATTGTTATATTCTCATTGTCTAGACAGTGCTTGAAACTCAATAAATAACTGTTGAATGATTGGATGGATACATGAATTCTTTGCCTCCAGGCCAGTAGCTCTTTCTCAGGTCTGGCTATTGCTTAAAACCAAGCATCTTCTCAGAGACCCATGAAGATCCAACACTGAGGTGTCTCATATTTTTCCCAGCTAAGGATCTCATTAGCAATTATGTAAAGATGAATGATGTCACTTGGGTGATGAGATGTGTGCACTGCTTTAGGAAACACTCTTTACTGTCTTTGGGTAGAATAGCTATCAATTACTGAGTGTTTACTACATGCAAGCTACAGAGTTCAGTGCTTTATATGCATTAATTCATTAAATATTTATGAAATTAATAACTTTATGAAATAGACAATTAGCCCCATATGATCTGGAGAGCTTAAAGTAGGTTGCTCAAAGCTGCACAGCTAGTATAAAAAAGACTGAGTAATCAAACTTAGTTTTCCTCAACTATAAATCCTGTACTTGTTCCACTGTACTACACTGCCTCCTTTTCTGTGTTGCTGTTCATTCATTGATTCGGGAAATGTTTATTAAGTCTCAAGTTCTGTTGAATACCAGATACTTAGACTTTCTGAAGGGAAAGGGGAATCTTGCTCTGCTGAAATGTCATATGAAAAGCACTTATATTTTCTTATACCATTCCCCCCACCCATTCCCTATAACCATGACACCTGGTAATTTGGAGTTACCAGAGGACATTAAATAACTTCACCACTCCCTTTCCTAAATGTTTCAGCAAATTCCCTAGGGCAGGAGTATCTTATTTAGTCCCAGAAAGCAAATGAAATCCCAAACAATGGTTTTACAACACCTCATATTCAACTTCCAATGTTTTTCTTTTTGCTTTCAGTACTTGAGATGCTCCCAAGAAAATGCTTACTTTATATCAGATGAGTTAGGGCCATATGGATATAACCTTTCCCTTCAAGAATCTTTTTTAAAAAATGTAAAAATCCATTTAATACTAGTAAAAGGGGCTTTAAAGCATCATGTTACAAATCTCAGCAAAACCGTTTTCTCCTCTTGGGCTTGGAGACTCAGGAAATGGAAAGGGGTTGAGTTAAACTCAGTTTGAACCAACCATTTCTTGATGCTTTTGTTAAGGTTCTTGTCCTCTTTTTCGTTCTGTTGTTCATTCAACAAACATTTATAGGATGTTAACTGTGTAACAGGCAAGGTACTGGGCCAACACTGGCCAATAGGAATATAATGAGAGCGACATATATGCCATTTTAAGTTTTCACGTAGTCACATTTTAAAACTTAAAAGAAACAGAGGCGATAAATTTTAATAATATGTTTTATTTATCTCAATATATTTAAAATATTAACATTTCAACATGTAATCAATATAAAAGTTACTCATGAGATCACTTACATTCTTTTTTCATATTTAGTCTTTGAAATCTAGTGTGTATATTAAAAATGCATCTCAGCCAGGCACAGTGGCTCACACCTGTAATCCCAGCACTTTGGGAGGCAGAGGTGAGAGAATTACCTCAGCCCAAGGGTTCGAGACCAGTGTGGGCAACTTGTCTCTATAATAAATCAAATAATTCGCCAGGTGTGGTGGTGTGTGCCTGTGGTTCCAGCTGCTTGGAAGGCGGAGGCAGAAGGACCGCCTGAGCCCAGTAGGTCGAGGCTGCGATGGCTGTGAGTGTTCTACTGCACTCCAGCCTGGGCAACAGAGTGATACTCCAACTCAAAACACACACACACACACACACACACACACAACAAAAAACAAACAAAAAATACATCTCAATTTGAACTAGTAACGTTTAAGTGCTCAATAGTCACACATGGCTAGTGGTTGGCTACTGTACTGGGTAGCTCAGTGTTAGGCCTTTCTCCCAGGGATACTGAAATGTATTAGGTAGCTTTCTGTGAAGTGATGAGGAAAGGTACATCAACTGCAATTATTTGGCCCAATAATAATTTGTTTTGCAGAAACCTGTTCTTTCAGTTATTACCATATAGGCCGCAAATCATGAGGTAAAAAAACCCAATGTGACATTAACAGTTCTTTAAGAGCCTTTGAAGTCTCTTCCACTGCTTTTGGGAGAATAACTATCTCAAAGCAGGATATCATTTTGATTCTGAAAATATTCTCCAAGGCAGGGAAGTTACAAACTTCTGCAGAGTGGCCATGAACTAAGGCAGGAAGGGATTTAAGTAGAGACTTCAGGGTCATCAAAGAAGAGGTACCTGCAATTCAAGTCATTTAAGTAATCCAAAGGGAAGATGAACACTAATCACTAGCCTGGGAGCTATTTCTATTTTCTCTTTCCTCTGCCCTTCTCCATTTTGCAGTCTTTTCTTCCAGGACACACCATCTCTCAAGGGATCCCTGTCTCTCCTCTATACTCTGGGGAATGTGTGAGTGTGGGACTGTGTGTGGGACTGTGTGTGTGCTGTCATGAGTCAGCTATGTAAGGATTAGACAGTGAGTGGCCACTCCTGAAGAATAGCTAGGAAAAATAAATTAAAAACAATTATTCCTAGTTCGTGTCCTCTCAGAAGACGAGGACACAAATTAACAGAGCCTGAATTTAGACCCTGAGCTGACCTGACAATTTTTGTGACAGACTCTCCCTGTGGTCGCAGGGGCTGTCTGGCACAAAGAAGATTCGAAGCTTGCATTTAACTATTCTCCTTTGGAAAACAATATTTTAAATCCATTTTCTCACACAGTGGGCTTCCATAGTTCTCTTAGGCTTTCGATAGTCTTCCTTGATTAGAGACTTAGAAAATGTGTTTTCAAAGAGGGCCCTTGGAGAAAGCAGGTTTCTTCTTTTTAACCTTTTAGGGTAGACAGGGAAGGAGCGGTAGAAGAGTAGTATTTTTCATGAGGGACTTTTCCCAGCCACTCTTAAGCCATCCCAGGCACATTATCGGCCTGCTTATAATGGCAATTAGCTAATGGGGTTAATCATATGACAAGTAAGGCAAGTGACCATCTTGCTGCTTTGAAGCAGACACAATCTCAGATTTTCTGTTGTCTGCTTTCCCCAGGGAGAAGATGTGGCTCTAAGCCAGCACATCAAAAAAAGAAGAAAATAGGCACATTCCTTAGCATTCAGATGTGGGTGAAACTTACCCTGTCTTTATCAAAATAGGATGTGCTTACAGACCACATTTCCCAAAGGGCTTAGTCTGCAGTTGAAGAACCAAGTGCAGCCAAGAGTGACTAAACCTGGCTTTAAAGATGAAGGGAGATCATGACAGGGAATCCTTAAAATATTGGGCACAAAAGTCATGGAATAAAATGTTTTTCTTCTATGTTTAGGCAAGATTTGGGAAACACCTGATCAGAATATCCTGCGTTGTCTTACTAGATGTAAGGATATTAGAGAGGAAAGGAGAAGGTAACTTTGATTTACAGAAATGTGCCAAGCCCTTTACATATTCTTAGGGCCATCCTATAGGGTAAGACAGCATTCTTTCCCACTTTAGAGATGAGGGGACTAAGACCCACAGGACTTATGTGACTTACACAGCTACTAGAGGGTGGGGATTCAAACTTGGATATACCGTATTCCAAGGCCTATTTATCCCATTGCCTTACACTGCTGTTTTAGATCTTACTGTTTAACTAGGAAGATATGACTTTTACTCTCAAGAAACAACCAGAGGAAAAAAGTACTATGTTAATTATAATTGAACACTGATAATGTGAAGCCGGGACAGCATGTATTTGGCATGGCCAGGCAAAGTTCTAAGGTCAGGGCAGACTTTGTATTTCTCTGATGGTCAGTGTCATGATGGGTAGTAGGAAAAGTGGACAAGGAACTGTCAGCAATACAGCTCAATGTTGTAAAAGAAAATGGCTATAGTCACTCTCCCTCCATATCACTGCAGGAACAAATCTGAACAAAAAAATCTGACAATGAACTCCCAGCTCTTCCTGACAACAAAATGTCATTAGCTCCTTTGCTAACATTCATTTGACATAGTGATAGAGAGACATCCTTTTGGTAAGGCTACTTCTGAGTTCTACTGGTAGGTGAAGAAATACTAGTCCTCTATTGTTTCCCCGGGAGATATAGTTGATTAAATGCATTGATAATTCTTGAAGATAAAATTTCTATTGTTACATCACCCTAGGAGCAATAATTTCACAATTGACCAAATTGATGGTATCACGTGGGTCCAGCTATGTTCTAACTCTGTTTAGCGCAGACTGCATGATTTAAATTAGAGTGGCATAATTGTATTATTGCCTCATAGTTCTTGATAAAACCAACTGTCTTGTTAAAAATGAATAAAGATAGATATAAGTTAATACTGCTTCTAAAAATGCACTATTCTATTAATATGTATATGTCTTTATAAAACCTTGGGTGAAGACAGTAAAGTCAAGTCTTAAAATTTCTTCCTATTTTTACAGAGCAAGACAGAACCCTACCATTGAATATGGAGTGACATATTATGTGTTAATGGCTTGACAAATCTTAATGGCCAGCATCTTCTAGTAGCCCACTTCAGGACAACCTTAACCAAGCTATAGTTAGAGCTTTTATTAAATGCACAGCATTGTACTACTGCCTACTATTTTCCACTCTGATCATTTGCTTAAGAATGATGAATATTATAGATAGGGTTTCTTCCCTTTACAGACCTTAAAATCAGCTGAGGTCAATGCTGATCCACTGGTAGAAATAATTTGAAGTTTTGACTGGCTCAGAAAAGGCATAGCAGTAGAAATAGGAGCTCTCTGAACCATTTTAAGGAGGCTATCCACAAATTCAGAAGTTTATCTCTTTAGGAAGGTCTTTAATAACAACATTAAGGATTCCTGACTAAAACCTTTAGGATACTTCCTGCTGGAAATGCATTGGCTTTCAGTAGCTGATGTTGACCAGGTGAGCTGACACAACTACTTTCTGGTCACTCAGTATTAGTATCTTATGGCAGGCAGATCTAGGCATAGATTCTAGCAAAGAAAGACCTCTGTACCAATCATTCATTTCCCAGAAGTACTGCCTGGTAATGAGGAAGCCAAGATAATGATATGTCTGTCCTCTTTTGTTGGTGGCTGTGGTCAGTTTGAAGTTCTCAAGAAACTTCCCTATTGTCCAATTCCAGTTTACTGTGGTTTCAATAACCTTCAAGAGATAGATAGAAGATGGAGGTCGTCTGACAACCAGATTTCTAGTGGCAAGGGCACATCCCAGTCTGCGAAGAGCAGTGGAGGCCATTCAAGGTGTCAGCACATCTCATTTTAGAGAGAATCTGCCCAGAGCAAGAATATCAAGAAGTTGATTCACCATTTCCTCATACATCCTATACCCTAACCAACCCATGCCTGACAAACTATCTTCCTCAAATATGACAAGATCGTTCCTACCTCTTTGTATTTGCACATGTTCTATTCTTAGCTAGAATACCCTCTTCCTCTTTCTACATGGTGAACGCTTATCCATTCTTCAGGGTCTAGCTCAAATTATATATTCTCTCTATAACTTTTCCTTCATTCTATCCCTACTCTTTCTGTAGTCCCACAGCCTGTTGTATAGATCTCTATTCTTGCATTGCTCATTCTAAGGACTAGTTTATCTATGAGGATATCTCTCTTCTAAACTGTGACCCCTTTAAAAGTGGTAATTGTTTCTAACTTACCTCTGTGGTGTCCATTAATCAGATTAGAGCCTGGCAAACAGTATGAACCAGGTAAATACTGATTGAGTGACAGTGTTCCGTATACCTGGATTCCATAATCATTTGGCTTTATTTGGTCTCAGGAACCTCTTCTTTAATGAAAGGATTAAAGTTTTTGACCTTGTTTTTTTTTTTTTCTTTGAGTAAAAGGTGCATTTGTAGCCTTCAAGCGAATTGGTCCAATGCACAGATTTCAGTGGCACAGCACTGGCTCCCTCTTGTGAAGCAGTCTCAGAATTTCTCCTGTAATTTCTTCAGAGGCCTGTGGACAAGATCCTCTTAGGAGAGATGCTCTGATGGTTTGAATGCTTCGGCTCCTAAGCTTTGAGGATCAACCAGTTCTTTCTTGGGAAGCTTCAAGACAAAAGTAAGGAGCCATCTTGGGAATCATGATCTGTTCAAAATCTGAGCTCCTTAGAGTTGGAAGGTTTCCTGGAGATCATCTTTACAACCAAAACTCACAAAGCAATTCGTATCACTTTTAAGGAATCTCACAAAACAACTGATGCCAGTTTTGAGTTGCTCCATCTTCTAGAGGTTTCTCTGTCTTTTAGAAGATTATTTCTTTTAAGAAAATAAAATCTACCTTTAACTGGTCTAGGTCCTAGCCTTTGGAACCACACAAAACAGCCTGTACCTTCTTAATAACTAACTGCCCTTTAGATAGTTAAAGACAATGTTAGGCTCCTCATGACATGTTTTCTACATTCAGTTTTTTAAACATTTATGAGCACCTCCCTCATGCCAGGCACCCCGGTCTAATCTTCTCCAGGTCTCTCAACTGTTTCCCATATGTCAGATTTCCAATCCTCTGTACCATTTCTTCTAAATAATTTCCACCTTGTCACTGGCTCTGAAGTTTATAACTTTTACATGTTATCTTTGTTAAATGCTTTCCATTGTTCCAGCCAGTCCCGATTTTTTAAGATACCATCATATGTGGGACCTACTTTGTCCTCGGTGAGCTTCCTTTTTTAGTTCCTCAGTATAAGCTCCAGTTATGTGATTTTATAATAAAATAGTACTTCTCAGGAAACAGCATGGTATAGTTGAACTGAACGGCACCAGGTTTGCATTCAATCCATTTAACCTCTTTGAGGCTAAAATGGTGCTGATTATTCTTCCCTCGTAGTATCATTGTCGGGATTCATGAGATACTGTCTAGGCATCAAACACTGTACCTGAGCACTTAGTGGGTACACCATAGAAATTAATGTTCCCCTCTTCTCTTCCTGCCAGCTTGCCCTGCCCACCACTGCCCTCTACTGAGGAGAGTCAGCAATTGCTTTGAACTTGAATTTTTAGCTTGAGGCAAGTAGCCTTGTGCCATTTAATCTCCTTTTAGCCAGTTAGAAAATGGCAATCCTGCATGAGATGCAGCACAAATTGGAAGATGGCAGACTAGCCTCAATTTTGTAAAGTAGCCCTTGTAAAAATATTGCAGTAGTCGTCTTTGCCAATTTCTGGCACATAACTGAGGCATAACTGAATTAGAGTTCTATATTGCATGGATAGTTATTTGTGAGAAATTTTCTTTTAATATTACAAGATCCCAAGGTGCTAATCATGGATGCCTGGAATATAATCCAGCTTTGTGGTTTACTGTCATGTAAATAATCAAAATTACAGCCTGAATCTGAATTCATTCAAAGGTTGTCTGGATAATATATTTCCTGTGTTCTTTCTGAGGAGAAGCATTGATATGAATTGGCAGTTTTAATTCTTCTGAAAGGCTGATATTGGTTTGCATAAAAGCAATAAAAATACAAGGACCCAGGAAGCATTCAGTGCCACACTGATGAAAGACCATACTGTTGGAATTCTCCTCTATGAGAGGGGTTTGAGATGTGGAGGAAAGTTTCTAAGCTTGGCAGTCAGACACTATAGTAGAGTGGATAGAGGGTAGTGTCAGTATCAGATCTGACTTTTGATTCTTTCTCTGCCACTCACTGGCTGTATAATCTAAGTCAAGGGCTTTAACCTTACTTTACCTCAACTTTCACTTGTGTAAAATGGGAAACAATTATACCTACTTTGTGGACTTGTTGTATTATAAATAAGGTTAACAATTCTATACCACCTAGCCTAGTACTTGGGACATGGTAGGTAAGAAATAAATTGTTGCTCTTAGGATCAGTTCTGTTTGATAGCAACTGAGCCTGTTGGAGCTGCAGTATCATTTTTCTATTCAAGAATGAAAGGAGTAATAACATGTGCATGGTTTGGGGATTCAACTCCCGAGTCTTTGTGGAACCGGGCCACCCTGAGTCCCTCAGAATCTGCTGGAAATTTATAATCATTCACATAAAGTACAATGGAAAAACACGGGGTTACTTAATAGCCCTAGGTGGCATGTAAGCAAAGACAGAGAGAAGATCTGGTAACTTCTCAATCCTTCTCAACTGCAAGGGAAAAACGCTAAGGTTCCTCTTATGCTCTGGCCTGTAACTTCTTAAACGCAAGGACTTGGATTTTCTATTACCAATTCATATAGGAGTGAAATGTTGCTGCCTTTTTTGGTATCTAGAAACGTATATTCAGGAATCTGGTGAACTGATTACTAAAGCTCTCTTTATGAGGAGGAAAGTGGTTGGACACTTTTTCTCTTGAGGAATCTTGTTGCCTATAGGCAAATTGAAAACCCTCAAAATGTTCTGCTCACAACCAACAGGTTTGTAAATTAAAAAGAGGTGCAAGAGCTAATCTGTAGTGACAAAAGACTGATCAATGGTTACGTGAGGAGGGGTCAGGGAACAGTGAGTGGCAGTATAAAGGACACAAGAAATCTTTTGGGATTAATGGGTGTATGTTCACCATCTTGATTATGGTGGTAGAGCATACATGCCAAAGCTCATCAAACTGTATACTTTATATATGTGCCGTTATCAACTATACCTTAATAAATCTGTAATTTAAAACAAACCTCATGTATATAACCCCTGGTATAGAGTAGATTTTACTAAATATGTGTTGAATTAACATAAATAATTCAACATATATTCTATGTTGAGGAGCTCAACAGACCCTTTTGGTGTGAGGCTCTCAACGGTCCAGACCCTCTTACCAGTGAAACAACCATTAAACTGATGAAAAATGATCTAAAACTTTAAAAGTGTTTGGAAACAGACTTAAGATCATGCAACAATTTGAGAATAATTTATTTAAGAAAATCTATGAAATCTTAGTAAGAATAATTGGCATCTGTGGCATTTGAGTAAGAAGCTGCTCCAACTCCTCTCCTCAGCTTTATGTTGCAGGAGATTTATTCCAGGTGGGTACAGCCAAGAAACTAGAGGCTCTCTTCCTCACAAGCTCCTAATTATAGGACTATAGTGTCATTCTAGAGAGAGTAGTCTGCTAGTGACTTTTATTTCACCCTCTCTAGTTCTCTGTTATAGAAGATTTATTGTGGGTGGCTATGGCCAAGAAGACTGGGGGCTCCCATTCCTTGTTTGGTTCCCCCTCCTAAGATGGAAGGAGAAGACCATGGCTTCAGTTTCCCCCCTCCCAAATCCAGAGCCCAGATGTTCTTTTTGTTTTGTTTGTTTTTGTCAGACAGGGAGGTCAGAAGCTCATAGCCAGAGATGTCACTCCAAAAAAAAACAGGGTGTCATATCACTCCATCCAGTTTCAACATAGTAACACAGCCTATGGAGGATGTTGAAAACAATAGAGATTATTGTAGTGAATATTAGGGAAACAACTATATTAATAGTTGCTAGAAAAAAACAGACCAGCAATACAATTCCGAGAGAGAGACCTGTGAAAAGAGATAGTTAAAAAATGCCTTGTTAAGATCACATTTATCTCTAGTGGTGGAAGTCTGTACACATGCACTAGGTGAACCTGTGTGGGAGCAACCAGAGATGTTATTTGTGTACTGCTAACCCCTATTTGAATGAAGAATTGAATTAAAGAATCCCTGAAGTGTGAAGGCATTCCCCAAACCATATTAAGATATATTGGCAAACGCTAGAAGCTTTATACGATCTAGGAACTTAAGAAAAACCTCTTACTTTTTGATAATGGGATAAACACTAACTATACTGAACCAGAGGTGACTCCTAAAAACCCATACTTAAAAACAAAACAAAGGGAGAATTGAGCATGACATCAGAGGTTTACATACTACAGAGAAAATAGATTTCAAAAAGAACTAGTCCAGGAAAGATACTAGAGAGAGAGAGAGAAAGAAACAAAACAAAACAAAAGAACAGAAACAACAAGGCCTAAGGGGGGTGAGTAAACAGAATCCAGAGTTACTACAACTATTTATTTAAAATGTCAGATTTCCAATAAAATTATGAGCATTACTGAAAAACAGGAAAGTGTGAACATGGAGAGAAAATAAACCAGGTAATAAAAAATTACCTCTAAGGAAGCCCAGATGTCAGACTTGACAGATAGTTATAAATATGTTCAGAAGACTAAAAGAAATCATGTTTTATGAATTAAAGGAAAGTATGATAACAATGACTTATCAAATAAAGAATATTAATGAAGTAATAGAACTTTTTTTAAAAAAAGAAACACATGGAAATTCTAGATTTGAAAAATAAAATAATGAAGATAAAAATTCATAAGAGAGGGACAAAAATATTTTTAATATGACAGAAGAGATATTACAGAACTAGAAGACATTACTGGAGAGAAAGAGAAAGAAAAAAAAGAAGAAAAATGAACAAATCCTCAGATATTTGTGGGACACAATTAAGCATACCAATATATGTGTAATGGGAGTACCATAAGGTGAGGCGCAAAAGAAAACAGCAGATATTTATTTATAGAAATAATGGTTTAGAAATCTCCAAATTTGATGAAAGACATTAATCTAAACATCCAAGATGCTCAATGAACTCCAAGTAGGAAAAACTCAAACAGAGTCATACCTAGATATATCATAGTCAAAATGTTGAAATTCAAAGACAAGACAAAATCTTGAAAGTAGCAAGAAGAAAATAACTCATCACATATAAAGGAACCCCAGTAAGTTCCACAGCTGACTTCTCATCAAAAACAGTGAATAACAGAAGATGGAAGATAATATATTCAAAGTAAATTTTTAAAAAAAGATCTACCAATACATCTATATCTGGAAACACGTTTAAAAATGTAGGTGAAATGAAGATGTTCCCAGCTAAAACAAAGATTAGAAGAATTTGGCCGGGCTCGGTGGCTCAGCCTGTAATCCCGCACCTTGGGAGGCTGAGGTGAGTGGATTGCCTGAGTCCGCAGGTTCAAGACCCACCTGGGCAACTTGGCGAGACCTCATCTCTACAATAAATCAAAAACTTAGCCGGGCGTGGTAGCGCACGCCTGTAGTTCCGGTTACTTGGGAGGCTGAGGCGGAAGGATCGCTGGAGCCCAGCAGGTCGAGGCTGCAGTGGTCAGGAGCAGCCACTGCACTCCAGTCTGGGCAATAGAGTGAGACTCCAACTCAAAAAAAAAAAAAAAAGAAAAAGATTAGAAGAATTTGTTGCTAGCACCTGCCTTATGAAAAATACTAAAAGAAATCCTTCAGGCTGAAAGTGACAATAGACAGTAATTTGAATCCACTGGTAAAGGTAATTATCTAGTAACTATAAAAGACAGTGTAATTACATATTCCCTCTTCCTTTTCTCTCAGTTGATTTAAAAACAGTATACTGAAGTAGTAGTTAACAAGCCTAGTGCCCAGAACTTAGATTCTAATGCCATTCTTCAATGTAAGGAACCAGGGATCCTTGCAAAATGGTTGGTTCTAGGACCGAGCTGGGAAATATATAAGATGAGTGAACCAATATACAAGGAAGTGCTAAAACACACAATGAAGGGAGTATATCAAAGGGACACTGAAGTCCATTAAAAGAGGTCCCAATGCATAAATAGACACTTCTCCAAAGAAGATATACAGGCAGCCAACAGACACATGAACAAGTGCTTGGCCTCACTAATCATCAGAGAAATGCAAATCAAAGCCACAATGAGATACCACCTAACACCAGTAAGAATGGCCACCATTAATAAATCAAACAACAGATGCTGGAGAAGATGCAGAGAAAAGGGAATGCTTCTACACTGCTGGTGGGAATACAAACTAGTTCAACCTTTATGGAAAACAGTGTGATGATTTCTTTGCTTTGCTTTGCTTTTTTTTTGATAAAAATTCTCTATTATAATTTTTAAGTTTTTTCCTTTTTTAATTTTAAATATTTGGGGTACAATTCAGGGTTAGGTATACAAATGTTCATTATGCAGGTACCCTTGTTGATGAGATGTACCCCCCGACCCCTGGGAGTTTCCCACTACTGCCAATCTCTTTCTTATAGTATTATGATAATTGCTCAAGGTCCATTCATGAGTGAAAACATATGGTACTCTGTTCTTTGTTTCTGTGATAGATCACTGAGTATGATCGACTCTAAATCCATCCAAGTTGCTGCGAAGTCCATATGTGTGTCCTTCTTTATGGCTGCATAATATTCCACTGTGTATATGTACCACGTTTTTAAAAATCCAAACCAGCCTCGATGGGCCACATGTTTTTGCTCTTGTGGATAGAGCTGCAACAAACATGTGTGTGCAGATATCTTTTTGGTAGAATGACTTGAGTTCTCTGGGTATATTCCCAATAGGGGGATTGCTGGGTCATATGGAAGGTCAATTTCTAGTTCTTTCAGAAATCGTCATACTGTCTTCCAAAGAGGTTGCACTAGTTTGCATTCCCACCAGCACTGTAAAATCATTCCTTTTTGAGGCTGAGCACTTTTTCATGTGTCTGTTGGCTGCCCATATATTTTCTTTTGAGAAGTGTCTATTCATGTCTTTGGCCCACTTGTTAATGGGGCTGTTTGTTTTTTTCCTTTCGGCATGTTTGAGTTCCTTGTAGGTCCTGGATATTAGATTTTGGCAGATATACAGTTGGCAAATATTTTTTCCCATTCTGTGGGCTGTCTCCCCGCTGTCTTGATGGTTTCTTTTGCTTTGCAGAAGCTTTTCAGTTTGATTAGGTCCCACTTTTCTATCTTATCTCTAATGGCATGGGAACTTGGAGTTTTGATCAGGAATTGGTTGCCAGTTCCAATTTCCATAAGGGTGTCTCCTGCATTTTCTAAGGTTCTTGTAGTTTGAGGTTTTATGTTTAGGTCTTTGATTCATTTAGAGTTGATTTTTGTGTATGGGGATAGGTAGGGGTCCTGTTTCAATCTTCTGCATGTGGTTAGCCAGTTTTCCCAGCACCATTTACTGAATAGGTTCTCCTCTCCCCAGTGGTTGTTGTTGGAGGCTTTATCAAAGATGATTTGGTTGAGAAATTGAGGATTTGCTTCTGGAATCTGTATCCTGTTCCATTGGTCTATATGCCTGTTTTTATACCAATACCAAGCTGTTTTGATTAAAAGAACTAGAAATTGACTTTCTATATGACCCAACAATCCCCCTACTGGGAATATACCCAGAGGAACTCAAATCATTGTACAAAAAAGATACCTGCACATGTTTATTTCAGCACTATTCACAATAGCAAAAACATGGAACCAACCATGCTGCCTATTGAAACTGGACTGGACAAAAAAATGTGGTACATATATACAATAGAGTATTATGCAGCCATAAAGAAGGACGAACAGATGTACTTCGCAATAACTTTGATGGATTTAGAGTCTATAATACTCGGTGATCTACCACAGAAACCAAGAACTGAGTACCACATGTTCTCACTCATAAGCGGACCCTGAACATTTACCATAATACTATATGAAAGGGATTGACAGTAGTGGGATACTGCCCGGGTGGTGGGGGACACAACATCAATAGGGGTACCTGATCTCAAACCAGGCAAAGTGGGGACCAAAGGGAGGCCCAAACTTTGCCTGTACGATATCCACCTATTTGCCTAATCCTGAATTATACCCCACATCTTTAAAATAAAATATGAAAAAGAATATAAAGTTACCTGTTCTCAAACCAGGCAACGTGGAGACCAAAAGGAGGCCCAAACTTTATCTGTACAATGTCCATTTGTATACCTAATCCTGATTTGTATCCCACATCTTTAAAATATATTAAAAAAAGAAAGAGGTCCCAATGGCCTAAGCTGGAACAACTTAAGAAAAAATATCAATAATAAAGTACTAATATAATCCAAGATATAAAATAAATATCTATGAGTCCAAATGAATATAAAGTATTGGATAAAGAAATAAATGGGGAAAGTAGACAAATTTTATGCAGAAGAATTCCTAATAATTTAATGTTGCTACTTTGTCCTCAAGGACATGGAGCATAACTCCCCACTCTAAGTGAGGCCTGTGCGTGGTGTCTTCCTTGAAAGAATATAGTATGGAAAGGAAAAAAAAGTAATTTACAGTGAAGAAAGCTGACAATCACTACCTCAGCCAGATGGCCAGGGTTAATACGACAGGAGAAGTCATGTTGATAGTGTGTTCCTTAAGATGATGTGATGAAAATGGCATTTTACTTCTGTGATCTGCCACCTCAATAAGCCATAATGCCAGACCTCTTATGAAAAGAACAGCATATAAATACTAATTGAGGAATATTCTATAAAACACCTGACCAGTGCTACTGGAAACTGTCAAGGCCATCAAAAACTCTTTAAAGAAAGCCTGAAAAACTGTCACAGCAAAGAAGAGTGTAAAGAGACTTACCAACTAATTGAAATGTTGTATGCTAGATGTGATCCTGGAAAAAAAAAAGAACATAAGGAAAATTGAATAAAGTATGGACTTTGGTTAATGATAATGTATCAGTGTTGATTAATTATTACAAATGTGCCATAGTAATGTAAGTTGTTAATAATATATGGTGTATTGTGTGTGAGTTATATGGGAAGTCTCTGTAATATCTTTGTAATTTCTCTGTAAATCTAAAACTATTCTAAAATATAAGTGTATATTTAAAAAACAATAGCATAAAACACTATCCATTATTATAATAGCACAAAGTGGGGGGAAATGAAAGAAGGTAGACGAGGGCACCGAAATGACACTAAAGAGTAACTTATATTAATGGAATGAAAGGCAAAAATGTATGATCATCTTACTAGATGAAGTAATAGCATATGGAAAACCTAGGAAACAGTCATATAAAAACCCTCAGTAAATTGGAAAGATAAGGAAATGTCTTCAACGCAATCAAGAGCATCTATTGAAAAACTGCAGCTGGCATCCTACCAAAGATGATATACAAATGGCCAAAAGCACATGAAAAGGTGCTCAATATCATTAGTCATTAGGGAAACGCAAATCAAAACCATAATGAGATACTACTTCACACCCCTAGGATGGCCTTAATTTTTATTTATTTTTAATTAATATTATTTTAATTGACAAATCATAATTGTATACATTTATGGGTACAATATAATGTTTTGATAAATGTGAACAATGTGTAATGATTAAATCAAGCTAATTAACATATCCATTACCTCATTTATCCATTATTTTTATGGTGAGATATTTGAAATTTACTCAGTTATTTTGAAATGTGTAGTACATTATTATTGATTCTAGTCACCCTGTTGTGGAATAGATCTCAAAACTCATTTCTCCTGTCTGTCTGAAACTTTGTATTAGTTGACAAACAATTCCCTATTACCTTCTCACCCTCTTCCTCTACCTCCCCCACCCAGCCTCTGGTAATCATCATTCTATTCTCTAATATGAGTTCAACTTTTTTAGATTCCACATATAAGTGAGACCTATATTATAAAGTAATTGTGATCAAAACAGCATGGTACTAGCATAAAAACGGACACATAGACCAATGGAAAGAATAGAAAGCCTGGAAATAAGCCCATGAATTTATGACCAATTGATTTTCAACAAAGGTGCCACAAACACACAACGGGCAATGGACAGTCTTTTCAATAAATGGTGTTAAGAAAACTGGTTATACACATGCAGAAGAGTGAAGTTGGATCATTATTTTATATCATATATAAAAATCAACTCAAAATGGATTAAAGACTTAAATATGAGACCTGATTCTATAAAATTACTAAAAGAAAATATAGGAGAAAGGCACTATGACATGGATCTGGGCAATGATTTTTTGGATATGACCACAAAAGTGCAGGCAACAAAAGCGAAAAGTGTGTTTAATTTTTGCTTATTTGCACATTTCCAAATTTCTTTTTGTTATTGATTTCTAATTTAGTTTCATTGTTTAAATCACACATTTGTACAATTTCAATTTTTTTACATTTATTGAAACTTGGTTTACAACCTAACATATGACCTATCTTGGTAATGGTCCACATGCAATTAAGAAGAATGTATTCTGTAGTTCTAGGCTAAGCTGTAGGTTTAATTGGTTTATAGTGTTGCTCAAGTCTTCTGTATACTTGTTGATTTTCTGCCTGGTTATTCTATCTTTTATTGAAAGTGGAGCATTGGAACCCCCAAATATTATTGTTGAATTGTCTATAATTCTTTTCAATTCTGTCAGTTTTTGCTTCATGTCTTTTTTGACTTTTTGTTTACATGTTTATATAATTGTTGTATCTTCCCAATTTATTGACGCTATTATTATTATAAAATGTCCTTATTTATCTCTCATAACAGTTTTTGGCTTAAAGCCTGTTTTGTCTGATATTAGTATAGCTACTTCAAATCTCTTATGGTTGCCCTATGCATGGGATATATTTTTCCATTTTTAAACTTCCAATCTACTTGTATTCTTAATGTACAAATATGTTTCTTGTAGACAGCATAGAGTTGTATCTTGTTTTTTTATCCAGTCCAACAATCTTTGCCTTTTGATTGGGTTATTTAATCCACTTACATCTAATATAATTGATATGGTAGGGTTTATTTTGTTGCTTTTTTTCTCTACATGTCATGACTACTTTGTTCTTCTGTGCCTCCTTTACTACTCCCCTTTTTTTAATGAATATTTTTCTGGTGTACCATTTTAATTTTTAATGATTTTAAAACTTTTGGGGGGTTATTTTCACTGTGATCACTTTGGTGCTTATAATACATCACAAGTTATTAGAATATACTTCAGGCCGGGCTTGGTGGCTCAGCCTGTAATCCCGCGCCTTGGGAGGCTGAGGTGAGTGGATTGCCTGAGCCCGCGGGTTCGAGACCCGCCTGGGCAGGCGAAACCTCATCTCTACAATAAATCAAAAAAATTAGCCGGGCGT
>CAUYQG010291878.1:0-19429 GCA_963574415.1 Tarsius wallacei
CCAGGTTCGGTGGCTCAGCCTGTAATCCCGCCCCTTTGGGAGGCTGAGGTGAGTGGATAGCATGAGCCCGCGGGTTCGAGACCCGCCTGGGCAACTTGGCGAGACCTCATCTCTACAATAAATCAAAAAATTAGCCGGGCATGGTAGTGCACACCTGTAGTTCCAGCTACTCGGAAGGCTGAGGCGGAAGGATCGCCGGAGCCCAGCAGGTCGAGGTTGCAGTGGCCGGGAGTGGCCACTACACTCCAGTCTGGGTGACAGAGCGAGACTCCAACTCAAAAAAAAAAAAAAAAGTAAACATAAGAATAACTTGTACAATGTCGTGATAATTAAACTGTATATTGCTTCTTCCAAGAGAAGTTAAAATGATAGACATTCTGTAACAATTTATGTAAAATCACCTACTCGACTATAGCAGTGGCATATTATCCTTGACATTTGATGTGTGATTTACATTTTCAAATGAAGGAGATATTAAATCAACATAAAGATAGATCATTACTTTTCACAAGAAAAAGCAAATCAAGGTGATTTTTTAGTCACATTTCTGCAATCATCAGGTATTTATGAACCTAAATGTCTATATTTGTGTCTGTCCCATTTTTTAATAGGATGTTATTCAGAACTCGTCACTGAATAAGATTTATTATTGCAAAAGACATGTAAGTCACAAAAGATTTCCAAGTTTTTATGTTAAGTCTTTAATTTACTCCAGACGTTAGATTTTTGTCTTTTTTTCTATTAGATTCTTAACAAGTTTAAAAATCAATACTTTCAAATACTTTGTCATCTCTTCAAAATTATTAAGGTTGTTTTCTGAAGCATTTTTTTTTTAACTGACAGTAAATATATTACAGAAAAAATCATTGCATGTAAATTTACTTCTCTGGGTGTCTAGATGTTTTTCATAACTTTTGGGGATGAAACTAGAAAGTATAATTGCACAGGCTGCTCAGAGTATTTTTATGGCTATTGTTTAAACATCTTTGTAGATTTGGGTTTGTAGAACGTTAATACAAATGAGAGGAAATGGAAGAATCAATGAAATGCAGCAATGACTGCTATAAACAACTACAAATAAAATTCTCAAAAGCTGAAGGACTCTGCATACTAAGTGTTGATCACCTAATAAGTTAACATTCCTTTTATCTTTTCCTTTTGTGGCTGTTTTAATTTCTGTCTAATACAAACTCAAGCTACTAAGACCTATTGAACAGTCAGTTGTCTCTGGCTGTAGTTGTTTCTGCAAGACTGTCCCATCATGAACACTTCCACGTGGCTCACGTGGCCTTTTGCCTATCTGGCAAACCGAAGGTTCCAGTCAGCATTCACGCCACCTTCGAACTTCAATAAACCTTTCTGAGATGTGACTTTATAATGCACCATGATTTCTATTCCATTAAGGGTTATATTTTGGCTTCAAAAGTACATATTTAGAAGAATCAGATTAAATTTTTTCCTCTAACCTTCCTATAAAGCATCCTCAATGTTTTGTGTCGTGTTTTACCAAGTCTCTAAGGTTTGCTTTTGTTTTTGTTTTCACAAAAACCTTGTTCGCAAAGGGCTTATTTAACTCCTTGAAAATGCAGGTGTCATTCTTAAAACACATTGCCTTGTGTGCCATTTGGGGTTTTACTAACTTAAGTCTTAGGCCAAGGTATTTGCAGAATAAAGTCAACCCCCCCCCCCCTTTTTTTTTGAGTTGGAGTCTCACTGTGTCGCCCAGGCTGGCATGCAGTGGCATGCTCATGGCCACCACAGCCTTGACCTTCTGGGCTCAGGCAACCCTTCTGCTTCAGCCTACCAAGCAGCTGGAACTACAGGCGTGTTCCACGACACCTGGCTAATTTTTTTTTATTCATTATAGAGACGCGGTCTCGTCACATTGCCCAGGATGGTCTCTTACCCCTGGACTCAGGCAATTCTCTCGCCTCAGCCTCCCAAAGTCCTGGGATTACAGGCCTGAGCCACTGCACCCCGCTAAAGTCAAAACTTAATAACATGATTTGGAATCCTTAGTGATTCAGATTTTGTTTGGGGTTCATTTCTTACTGTTTCATCTGGAACTTTGTTCCTTCCTTAGAGAGTGTCATATGCCCCCTCATTTCCAGCAATTGAGAATGCTGTTTTCTCTGCTTGAGGCAATAGCAACCTCCCACCCCGCACCCATCTTCACCCATGCTTTCCACTTGGCTAACTCTAACCCACTCAGCTTGAGCTGATAGGCACTTCACAAAGAAGTCACTGACCTTAAAAAAAAATGGGTTCACTTTCCTCCGAGTATCTCAAAACAGAATAGTAAAATGAGCTCCCATGTTACTGTCAGCTAGATATACAGTTATCATTCTGCCATTCTTCATATGATTACAATATATTTTAATTTGCCATGTATTGTCTGTATTACCCCTGGATTCTAACATCAATGTTGTGTGGGACCAAGTCAGTCTAGTTCACTAGTTACACCCATTGCCTCGTCAAAACACGATCTGGCACAAGGCAAGTTCTTTAAATATTTTACGAATTCAGACTTATGTTCTCAATAGAAACAGCTTATAAAATCTATTGTTGATATAATTAGCACTTGAGCCATGAGATAAGCTGTCTCCAAAAAATAATTTTATTTTTATTTTTTGAGATTGCTTACCTAACACACATCTAAAGTAACTGAAGTTCATGAATCAGGAAAGAAAGCAGTTTGCTAAAGATACGACTAATACAGACACTTTCAATGTACCAAAATTAGCTCCAACTGTCTTGATAAACACAACACAAAGGAGTTCCACATGTTGTATAATTCTAATTATCAGAAAGAAAAATTCTAGTTTTTCCAGAAAGACAGTTTTCTTGAGAGTCCTAAACTCTAAATGTGAATTAGCTCCTAACTTCACACAGACGACATTAGAAACTATCATTAACAAAATTGACAGAAACTTGTATATTAGAGTTTATTGTTGTTGCCTATCAAAGTCAATTATATACATGAAATATACCGTATATACCCATATATCCCTGATATGAACATTTTCTTTTGTCATAAGAAAACAGAGAAACCTAAGGATATCACCTTAATTTTAAACAAATCAAAGGATGTATATTGATTTAAATACATACACTATTCCACGTGATGTTTAATAGAATTGGGCAGTTCCATAAGCCATATATCTTAGCTTCTAATCTCTCTGATTAACTTGTCTATAAGAGTCACTCTAATTACCTGAGATGGATAATTGGCATTCAAAAAGGTAGCAGAATGCACCTGCCACTCTGACCACTGCCGACCTTCACCATGAATTAACTTAAAAAATCCATGTCAGGCAGCTAATTGAACGGCGCTGTAGACTTGTAAGTGGTAATGGTTATGATTAGTGTATAACAACACCCCATGACGGTAATGATGTAATCTGGGTCTCCTAAGGCCTCAGACTGAAGTCTAAGGAGTCATACTCTAAATGAAAAGGAGACCAAATGACAATGAGAAAACTTGAAGTGGACAGACAGAGCTCCTTTGCTCCTGTCTCCAAAACGAGAAATATTCCATTGGATTTGAAAGGTCGGCACGGGCGATGCTGCATCCTTGTACTTGATAGCTCGTTAAGGTAGAGAGGCCTGTCAGCACTCCTTTCATTTGGGCCTGAGGAGTTATTCTTCATTTGCAGCAGGGAGTGAGGAGTCAAATGGGAACTGCTGACTGCTGCCTTTCTTAGCAGCCGGTGAATTGCACGTTTCAATGAGGTACATGCTGAGCGTGGCACGCGTATGTAGAGGGGCTTACCCCTTACTTTGTTTTGTCGCATGTTTTCAGAGCCATTACAGTAATAAGATTAGTGATGCACAAGCTGATCATGCTTTCTTTACACACTACACTCTGTGTACAAGTGACAAATATGAAGTGAGCAGCCAGAAAATGTCATTTGGTGAGAAAACATGATATGTGGGTGTTCTGGCCTGGCACCCACTGTGTGCAGAATGGAAGAGCTTTTGTGGACAACACGGATCCTGCTGGGCTCCCAGCCCTGGTGCTCTCGGATAAAAAAAAGAAAAAAAGAAGAAAGTGCCTCCTGTGTGAAATGCGTTCCCAACTCCAGAGCTTACCCCAGGCTCGTTAGAATCTATGACATCTTGTAAATATCCTCGGCAAGACATGTTTCGAACCTCTAAAGGAGAAAAATGAAACCTTTCATAGCAAATGTATCAGCCCAGTGACCAGCTTACTCATGGGCAGAAATTGAACATGTGTCCAGAAATGCAAAGCGGGGTGTTGGAATGTGCTGTCAGTCCGGTGCTTCTGTGACTTCACAGTACCCTGCGGTGTGTAAATGGCTGGCGCTTCTGATATTTCTTTCCGTCGATTCATATATTTACTGTGTAAATGATACTTGAAGTTAATGGACACGAGGAGGCTGCCTCATGGCACTCAAGAGCAGATCTGAGAAATGGCATGGGTCTTCCAATCACGCCATTAGAATGGTCACAGATTTGCATCACAGATGCTACATTAACCTTGCAAGTGCATCAACTAATTCCACCAAGCCTGGTGTGTTTATACTGTATCCTGTCAGTAGGCTTGCAAGCTGTCTGCAATAAAACCCAAGTCGTGGTACCGGATGATGAGGGGGCAGCATATGTCTACTGTGCGTAACCAGCATGAGAGGTAGACAGAATGATCTTTTCCTTTGGAAGATACTAAAGTAAGCTAAGAAATATGTTTGCCATTTGAGCAGAGGTATTGAAGAACAAGGGGATTCAAGATTTTGAGTCAGAGGATTAGGAATATGCATAGTCAGCAAAAAGTGGAAACGCACATTCCGATTAAGGAAAATACTGTGAGATCAATGGTAATCTCATCAAGTCACAAGGCCAAACTGTTTTCAATATACAAATTTGAATTCATAGTGCATGCTTTGGAATTTAAAAACTGGCAGCCGATTCAAACGACGGATTTACCCAGTGTCTGGAAATTTTTTTTAAAAAAAGAAAAGGCCGTGCCCTGGAAATCATTTTAAAATATTTTCTGAAAATAACTTCCTGGAATTTATACTTGGTATTGTAATGATTGATTAGCCCAATCAATTGAGCAGATTCTTAAAATAAGAGCCTTTTCTATTCCTTAATTAGGATATTGGGGCGAGGTTTATGGGAAAAATTGTGTGTATACAAAATTTCTCTTCTAGGACAGTGTTTTTAAAATGATCTATTACTCATTTGATGAAAAAGACACTAAGAAATAAGATTTTTTTCCACTAAAAAAGAAAATATCTTGTCAATATTTCATTTTCTAAAATTTTGAAATCAGAATTTACAGAAATGTCCTCAAATATTATTTACACTGATTTTACCTAATTGTATTTTTTTCTTTGTTATAAATTCATGTAATAAATTCCTATACTCTGGCATATGCATATATACATGTATAAATATACATATAATTGTAATGTGAGTCTTTAAGATAAAGTTGAAAACAATAAGTGCAAACCAAAATTGGGTAAATATTACAACCTAAACTTTCCAAAAACTGTAATTTGGACATTATAGCAGGCATTTGTCAGAATTTCCAAACAAATCATAGGAGAGTCAGTTTGGCCATCTTTACTCATAAGAAATTATTCAAAGCTTCACAACATTTGCAAAAGTATAGATCAACATAAAATATACTGACCTACATGTTTGCCCAGACAATGTCAGATTAATTATTTGTGGCTTTAAGTTTTTCCAATCATCTTGTAAACTCCCAGACCCCAGATGTAGTTTTAATAATAGACAATTTAACATCTTTTAAAACTTCAACTTTTACACCTAAAGCAAGCCAATATGCATTTTAAACCTGAAATTAAATTCAGTTATTAACTCTGCTTTACCTAAGGATTTCAGAAACCCACATATGCATCCTGGGATAATATACTAATTGAGTTGCAAATATGTCTTACACAGAATAATAATGCATTAAGAATGAAAGAACTGTCAGCTATACATTCTAATTTGCTTATTTCTCAGCAATCTTAACATTTTTGATAATGGGAAGAATGAGTATATAAAAGCTCACGGGAAAGCATTTTTAAGATGAATGAGGTTAGAACAGGAAGTTTTAAAATTCCAATTCAATTTTTTTTTTTTTTTGAGTTGAAGTCTCACTCTATCACCCAGGCTGGAGTGCATTAGCACGCTCGTGACCACCACAGCCTCAACCTGCTGGGCTTAGGCGATCCTTCCACCTCAGCCTTCCAAGTAGCTGGAACTAAGGGCGCACGCTACCACACCTGACTTATTTTTTGATTTATTGCAGAGACGAGGTCTCACCAAGTTGCCCAGGCTGGTCTCAAACCCCTGGGTTCAGGCAATCCTTTCGCCTTGGCCTCCCAAAGTGCTGGGATTACAGGCTCAATTTTTAATAAAGCATGATACAATAAAGTTTGTATAACTTTAAATCACCTATGTTAAGTAGAAGAAAATCCAAATTTTTAGCTATGGATACAATCAGTATTTAATCTAATAGGAGTAAGAAAACAATACATACCACAAAATTTGACAATGTCCTCATCCAAATGCACTTATCTTCTTGCACCAACTCTGTTTCCCTCAGCAGATTAATTCAAATTTTAAGATCCATCAGAAGAGTAATAAGGATTGCATTGAAGCTTAAGGATGAAAAGAAATAATTTTTCTTTTATAAAGATTGTTTCAAAGAAAGCACTTTACTTTTTTATTTTTTTGAGTTGGAGTCTCACTCTGTCGCCCAGACTGGAGTGCAGTGGCATGCTCCCAGCCACCGCAGCCTCGACCTGATGGGCTCCGGCGATCCTTCTGCCTCAGCCTTCCAAGCAGCTGGAACTACAGGTGCTCGCTACCATGCCTGGCTCATTTTTTATTTATTGTAGAGAGGAGGTCTCACCAGGTTGCCCAGGTGGGTCTCAAACTCACAGGCTCAGGCAATCCACTAGCCTCGGCCTCCCAAAGTGCTGGGATTTCAGGCTGAGTTACTGAGTCTGGTTGAAAACACTTTATTTTGAAAATTAATAGAAACAACTCATATAAAGTAATATTTCAAAGGGTATAAATAACTACCCTATTAGAAGTGATTTTTAAAGTCATACCGGGGCTTTAGGGTAATTATTCCATAACCTGGATAGAAATCTTGGAAAAGTAATTCCTATCATTTTTAAGTTTGAAAACTTTTTTAAAAGTTGGGTAAAAATAAAGTTGTCCTTAATTAGCAAAAGTGCGTTACATTATTCATAAGAGGTTGTATTATTAACCTAATTTTGTTAGCATCTCATGACTGAGAATGAAAATACCAGACATTCTTCCAAGCACATTAATGTAAAACATTAGAAAACATAAGGAAGTCATGGAAAAGAATCCACTCAAGTTATCACCATGCACCTAATCAAAATAAAGAAAAAACAAGGAACCACAATCACATCATAGAGCCTGGTTGATCACAATCACATCTGTGTGAGGGAGAGAGAGTGGCCCTGATGTACTTCAGTGACCAAATGATTAGATGAGACAAGTCTGGCCTTTGTCAAATTTAGTTCTATTTCAGATTATTCATGAAAAAGGCAATGATGCTGGTAAAAGATTGTCCACGGACAGGCACAGTATCTACCTCGGCATCACTGCTTTACTGTTATAATCCATTTTAAATCGAGTTGCATGCATTAACGTATTGATCTACTATTATTTATAGAAACATGGCTTTTAGAAACTTTTAAAAATATCAAAAGAAGTAACGTATAGTCAGAGTTTTGAAATGGGTAGGTATTAATTTTGAAAAATCATGAGAGTTAAATGTTTGCATTTTGAATTTTTGATTTGAAGAAACTTGAAATTTTGTAGAAAATATTATTAATATAATATACTTTGAAGTTCTTCAGTACCTTAATAATTGTAGCAACAGTCTGCGTTTACTTGAAGCTAAAGAAACTACTTATTCATTGAAGAAACCAGTCAAATTGAGCATCTCCTAGGTGATTAAAAAATAGATGTTTTATTTTATTATGTATAACCAGAGAAACAATAAAACTACACCCCACTTGCTGCTGACCATAGGAAAAAGTAGAAAAAATTTCAGACAATTGCCTATCTATTGGAAATGTCTAAATGACAAGAATAATTAGCTCTTATTTTTAATTATAATACTGTTAACAAAAGATATCCTAATAATATTTTTTATATTTTGCTAACAAAATTAAAATCCATCTAAACTGCATTAAACAGATTGGGGGAAAAACCCCTTTACGATTTCTATCCTTTTGATGGCAACTTGCAAAAATTTCTTTTTTAAAAAAAGAATGTATCAGGTAGAATTTCAAACTAAGACTTCTGTGTTGATTTGGCAATTTTAAACTGTCTCACGTTTAAGCTTATGTGCTTCCTATACGTTCATTCATCTTACCTGTGTTTTAGATTTACAAATTTTTTGTTGTTTTCTGACAATATCCAACTATGCTGTGAATAACAATTTAAAGGACTGTCATCAGTTCACGGCAATTAGAGTGTGGAAAAGTTCAATATCTGACTATAGAAAAAAAGAAAGAATCGTTCTGACTTTACTGTTACCAAACTATTACTATAGAGAGTTGTTGTATATTAGTCTACATTGCTGAAGGAAAATACCTTTATCTAATGTGCTCACCTATTTTTTGTGCTTTTTTATCGTTTGTTGTCAACTTAGCCTACAAAGCCACATCACATTTAAAAACAAACTTTTCTGTATATTTTACTCATTGTTCATCTGAAGAGGTCTTTTTACTAAAATCCGCTGGGTTTTTCGTTTGGTTTTCTGAATGTAAACTGTGTCACTATTCGATTTACTAATTCAGAAAACTGTCCATTTCACGTATTCACCGAGGGGCCTAAAACTTTTTTAAAAGTACACTTCATGTATGTTATCCTCAGCTCTTTTGGGTGTGGGCCGTAGATTGCAAATTAGTTTTTCATAGCAAAACTGTAAACGGGTATCTCCTCATGCTCACCTTCTAACTAATGCTCTGAGTTATATCTTCAGCATGTCATTGAGGTAAACACGGTGTCTTGTTCTTAAATACTTCTGTGGATGCTCACAAAAAAGAAATCGGGCATTGCTCCAAAATGAGGGGAGGGAAGAGGAGGAAAAAGAGCTTTCTCTACAATGCTGCTAGCCAGGCTTTATCTTTATGACACTAACGATAATCCCCTGTGTAATTAACTGTAGAGTGGTTATGCATACAGCATGCAGCCCATGACAAGCCTCATAGAAAATACATCAGTATTAGCCACAGGTGAATTCGTTTAGAAAGATTAATGACTGCCCCTGAATTTTAATGTCTGAAACGGGATGGAGCACTGAATCCTTAATTAAAAAGTTGAATGACTGGTATGGTTTGTTTAACATCACAAATTTCGACGGGAGAGTTTTGTATTCAAATGAAGTCTGCAAAAGGAAACTTTCCTTAGAAAGTGGTGGAGTCGGGGTGAAGAGCAAAAATGTTTTATGTGCTTTGCTCTATGTAAATCGATACATGGATCAGTTGCTTTGATATGGATCAAATGTGGTGTAATTATGGCTCTTTTCTGTTTACAGTGATTGTGAAGCGAAAAGTCTTGCAGAATATAAGCCAGAATTACCCTCAAACCAAGAGAAAGTCAGAGCAGGGAGCAGTAAAACCGACGAGGGATCTTATTCTTTCCTTAATGGGAAGCAGTTTCTTCTTCATTATTATTTTACAAAGTTTTTTTAATGAACAGAAAGTAACCTTGAAAAACAACTTGGCAACGCCATTCCCAGAAGAGTTTAAGTCTGCTTTGCAAACTCTTTTTACTGAGTGTGTTAAAGCTTGTCATAGATAGAAGATTTTTCAATGACAATTTTAATCTTTTTATAGGACTTAGGTGGGGACAAGGGGAAAATGACTTGGGCATGCTTCTATCTAGAAGAGGAGAAAACAACTCAGATTAATCATCTGTCCTTGGGGTAAAAATAGCTTAAAGCAGATGTTTTAAGTAAGAATAACCGAAAATATTACTTTGGCCACTGTGTTTACAACCTTTAAAAAAATTATTATTTTTCAATTACTCACAGAAACAGTTCATATGTTCTGGACCTTTAACAAAATCTCATTTGGCAAAAAACAAAAAAAGGAACGAGAAGAAAGCAGAATACAAGGAAAAAAGGCTGACATGATAGTATTGATCTACCCAGAAATTATTGATATATTCAGTGTACATGCATATTTAAATTAATTTTTTCCTTAAAAAATACTTTGTTTTTACTGTCATAATGTGGGATTTAAAAATAATAATACCAAGAATGTACGTATGTTTTGTACGAACGATAGTTTATATACAGTTGTCTGTATTTTCTTGAATTTCTCTGCATGTTCTTGGCCTTGAAATGGGAATTCCACTGAAAGTTTAGAAGAAATCAAAGCACATGTGCAATTCCTTTGCCTTTTGATTTTCTAGGTCAGAATGCTGCTCACATTCATGGCAAAGCAGAATCTGATGCTCCCTCGCTTCACACTCTGCCTGGTGGACCACTTCTTCTGCCAAGTGAAAGCAGGGCTTTTAGTTCTGTTCGCTTTCCAAGGGAACACATTTTTAATGAAATGTCATTTAGGAGTATTTGTTACTTCCTGTAAAAGCTTCTTTCACGGTTGTGTGTGTGTGTGTGTGTGTGTGTGTGTGTGTGTGTGTGTGAAGGAAAAAAAATCAGCCTCTTAAAATGTTGTAGTTGTAACCGTTCCCAGTCCTTAGAACACTGGGGAAAGGGAAGGAAATCTTCCCATTCTCACAGATGTATCAGATGCTTTTAATAATGAATTGAAAAGCCTGTGTTTCGTGTCCTGCTAGCATCCCTGAGATATATTATGAAGCAAGTTTATCACTGCTGATTTCCATTAGTTATAATTACCTGTGCCAGAGTGCTAGACAAAGTTATTGGCTCATGAACTATAAATATTTCTCAGAGATGGGATTTAGTTTTAGAGTAAACATTGACATCTTAGCATTAAGCCAAAACCGTAATGTAAAGAAATGCTAATGCATTGGCAGCTCTTGGCTGCTGAATTCAGTTAATCCATTAGAAGTCAATCTGTAGGATAAGGTTTGAGGGGGCTTAAGGATTGGTATTGTTAATACCAGTTAAAATAATTTACAAAGGTGTCCATTAAACCTGTCAGCAAAGTGTTGATGGACAAATATAGGGCTGAGTCGGTATCCACCCAGAGCTATTCACATTAAACGTCCATGAATAACGTCTGTTATAACTTTAGTAAATAAACGTCTAAAAGTTCAGTATTAAAGCATTCTCCCAGTTATGTACCTTAATCTTTTGCCAGACTTATTTAAATTCTCATTGCTAAAAGTTAAGCATATTCTCAACAGGTTCATAAGCGTTTCTGGAAGAGTGCTTGTATTTTTCTGTGACTCTGTGGGGTCATGTTCCCTCCCACATCCATTAAATCAGAAAGAACAAGAAAATTTCAAACTAAAAAAAAAGAATAAGGATCCCACCAAAAAAATGTTTAAAGGTGCCTCTTGTATTGCTATTAATTTAAAACAATCATTCAGAGTGATTGTTAAAGAGGATATTATTTAAAGAAAAATTGAGTCATTCATTGAAAGATTGTTTAAACCATAATGTGAAATAGCACTAAAACTTACATTCATAAGAAGGTCTTTGTAACTGTAGCCATAGCAGGCCTCAATTCAGCAGGTCCTGGATAGCTTTAAAAGGTAGAATGCAACTTTCATGATGCATAGTGACTTCTCACATCTTGGAAATCTTATCCTGTTCATAAATGTAGTACCTGAGTAGATATGATTTGAATTACTTCCTTTGTCGAATAAAGGGATAGTATGTTTGCATGTGAGTTTCTCTTTCTCTTTCCAAAGTTCTGCACTAATATTTGACATTGCATCTTCATATGTGCACTACCTCTGAACATTAGAGTTCTTATTTATAGCCACAAAATACACCTATATATTTGATGAGATAATTTAAGCATATATATCTATGTATAATATATGGTTTTCTTGTAAAAATACAATGTAAATACAGCAAGCTGTCACTTTAACTCTATCTGAAAAATAAAGAGAATAGCACTAGGAAACTAGTATTAATATTTATCAATTGGATATTATATATCAGTCACTATATTACAGGTTTTTAAATCTCTTATCTCATTTTGACCTGATAATATGCTTGTGGTAGATATTGTACTAGACCCATTTTGGAGATAAGAAAACTGAGGTTTAATGGCCATTTTGGTTTTAAAGTTTTGTGTTGTGCCAAACTGCAAATAAGGACTTTTTTTTTTTTGAGAAAAAATCGCCATTTCTCTGTCCTCTCTGCTTGACTGTCATTGGTTACACCCAAAGCTATCAAGTCTTCACTCTAGAATTCTACAGTGTTTGTCCTGGAGTCTGTTTGAAGATTAGTTATGCAACTTGTAGACAAATCTGTGGCAGCAAAGTCATAAACAAGCAATTACAGAGAACTGTAACTGCTTTCCGTCCCTGATTGTGACAGAATGAATGTAATGTTAGCAGCTCTTACACGCTATCCTGCAGCTAGAAGATAACAGTAGGTGTTGGCAACATTCATGGACACAAAACTAGACAGTGAATTAATCACCAGACACCTATTTTCTTTAAGAACACATATGAAGTGTTTCTGTTTGCTTGGTTTTGTTTGGGGGTTGCTGTCAGCAGATGGAACAGGGTTTCTCTTTCTGTCAAGTATTCATTCTGCTTCACTCCAAGCCTCTTTTTTCATTCCAAGTCTGAAGTCCTCAGAGGATCAGAAAAAAATAAATGACACTTTTCTCGTGAAAGAATTCCTTTTCATTACATAGTCCGCATGTTTGTAAAATGGAAATAATTCCAAGGCTCAGGAATAAAAAGCATGGTAAAATTTAATGGTAGAATACCAGTAGTAGACATTTGGGTGTTTACTGCACTATACTTTCAATTTTTCTTTACATTTGAAAATTTTCCTAATAAAATGTTGTAGGGAGTACTTTAAATACAATTTAGCACAGTCTAGTAATTATACACCAAACTACTATTTATTGCTGCAAAGGGTAAGAAGTATAAGGGACTTTCATTTTCTGTGAATTGTTCTTATTTTTTTGCAAAAACTTGTGCTTTCTGATAGGAAAAATTCTTTCCATTTGATATGTAAAAAGAGATTTGTAGAAAAGTTTACAGGCAAAATGGAAAATGGATCACTGAACTTCTTTGAAATTCTGTATTCTTCTGATGGAGAGTGAAAAGGAAAATGATGTCCCTCATATTGGAGAGATGTTTTCTCCTCCTGGGTTTGTCCTAAGGAAATTACTTTTAAAATTTCATTAGGATTCAATAATAGAAACGTCAAAGAACAATCACAAATAGGATATGTGACACTCTATTATGTGCAATATATTGTTGAAAATATGGGGAACTATATATATATATATATATAACTTTTTGCTATTGTCAAGTTGCAGATGACCTAGTCAGAGAGTCAAAACTAACATAATGAAAAAAGAAAGAAAAGACCATTCAAAACCAAACTCTCAGAAACAGAAACCAGAGAGGGCTACTTGAATAAAGTGATCAGGCAGAATTAATGTACTTAGAAAACTACAAGAAAGAGTCTGAGAATTTAATAACCCTCAAAAAATTTAAACATTTAGATTAGTCATAACCACCGTTAAGATACATTTCTTTCTAGGTTTTTTATTTTCCTACATGAGCTACAAAGCAACATTTCAGTCAATGACAATCCGCATATGCAAAGATGGTCCCATAAGGTTATAATATCATATTTACTGTACCTTTTCTACATTTAGATACACACAT
Source organism: Tarsius wallacei (assembly GCA_963574415.1). Lineage (NCBI taxonomy): Eukaryota > Metazoa > Chordata > Mammalia > Primates > Tarsiidae > Tarsius > Tarsius wallacei. Next base: position 13,825 of record CAUYQG010291878.1, read on the forward strand.
ACCTATCATTGTATTACAACTGCCTATAGTATTCTGTGCAAGTTTTAACCTAGGAACATCAAGCTGTACCACTTAACCTAGGTGGGTAGCGGGCTATGGCATTTGGCTTTGAGTACACTCTATGACATTGACACAGTGACAAAATCGCCTAATAAATACATTTTTCAGAATGTGTCTCTGTTGCTCGGTAATGAAGGACCGTATGTATATGTGCATTTGTACAGGATCATACTGCACAAGTGATTTTGAATATTTTATAAATAACACACTATATGAGAACTTGTACTTATTCTTGAAGCTATAACTTTTAAAAGCTAAATCTTATGGGATTTATTTCTTAATTTTTTTTTTTTTAGCGGACAGTATGTTTGTTCAGCATTTAGGTAGTATTCTAAATGAATGCTGATGAATATTCTTAGGTTGAATATTTTGATAGTTTTATATACCCAAATGAATTGCTCTCTTTTCTTAACTGTTGGTTCTCCCTTTGCTTGTGTCTTTGAGGTCTGGAGTAATGATTGGTTTTTATAACACAGACAAAGCAGAACAGGTGCTGTGATTTAGGGAAAAGTCACATACGAAAGTCAATTTCTGCAAGGGATAAAACTGAACAAATTCTGACCAATAAAAAGCTCACCTGGAAAAAAAAACTGAACGAATTCTTCATTTTATGTGACAGGTTTCTCATAATATCTCTAATTGCAGATGTGCAGAGAAAGCATACTTCTATCTTTAAGATTCTAATGTATATGCCTTAGTGCTACGTTTATATTGACAGGTACCTTGAGTTCATTTCACTATAAATTTGGATACATTTTCTAAAGGCAAAAGTTAATGAACACCAATTCTGTAAACATCTGAGTATTTCTAAGTGAATTTTATTAACAGGTTCCAATGTATTTCACATAAACATTATGTTAAAGACTATTTTCATCATTTCTGCAATAACATCCACAAGCCAGGCGATTTTCACACAGCATATCAGAAATTTAGGTGTTATCTGTATACCTAACCCTGAATTATACCTCACATATTCAAAATAAAAATAAAATTTAAAAAGATGTGTAAACAGCCTGTATGATCAAATAAACCCAATAATGCCATGATGCCAAAAAAAAAAAAAGAAAGAAAGAAAGAAGGAAAGGAAGAAATTTATGTGTTAAGGTTTTATTGAAAAACTATTCCTATACATGCAAAGATTGAGTAAGTATCCCCGGGGTGAAAAAGTTGTCATGCCACTGTGCTTTCTTGGTAGTTCAAGTATTCTCTTTCCTTTTAAGATTTCATATTTTTCCAAATGCAGCTGTATGATAAAGCTGACACACAACACTTCCAGGGAACCGTTTGTCACTTACCTACACTTACTGTGTTTACTGTCCTCTGTGTATTGCTAAACTTCACTTTTAATAGGAGAAAATAGGCCTTAAAAGGAAAGCTGTATTTTACTGCTGAGCAAGAAACTATCTGTATTCCCCTTTCAAAGCCTGCCTTACTTAGGAACCTGTAGAATGCTTCTTGACCAAAGGAGGTGGTATGAATATTCATGTGTTTTATGAATCACAGAGCTGAGGCCGTATGGTTTTCCCATTTATCAATTACCGGTTTAGGATTATCCAGCCGAAGAGTTGAACTGATTAACAAGGCTCTTTTTGTTTGCTCAGTGTTGAGGTGAAACAGCCCAGTGACAACTGTATTATTTCTTGCCTCTTCAGCTGTCCACACTTGTGCAAGAAGCTTAGCATCCTGTCAGGTTTCATCATGTATCCTCTTTATTATCACGGTTGTGAGAATTTGTGTAGTTGTAAATCAGAATGACTTTGTAAAGTTTAATTTCTCATCGCGGAAAGGACCCTATGGTTACTACGCCTAACAAGCATGGCTAATCGTGCCCGTCATAAGTGATCCCAGGTATGCCCGGCATCCGACTGGAAAATTAAAGTTTTAAACGTTAATGCCATAAGCAGTTGAGAAAAGCAGCTGCAGTGAAAACACAACTGCCATAGACAAGTTGGAATAAATCAGACACACTCACCTTGATGGACTAAGCTAGCACATTCCTTTTGGTTTGGTTTTGTTTGTTGTTGTTTTCCTCTAACTGCCTATCTTAATTCCTGTTTAAAATGTCACTGAGCGATTTCTTCTGGGACTCCTATGGCTTTTATTAACATTTTAAAAAAAACAATCTTTGTGTGGTTTGAGAACTCTGCTTTGCAGAAATTCTAAATTCTAAACTCTCTTTGAAAAAGATTAAAACGTAGTAATAGAAAACTGATCACTCTCTCTCTCTCTCTCTCTCTCTCTCTCTCTCTCTCTCTCTCTCTTTCTGTCTCTCTCTCTCTCTCAAATTTTCACCCCCGACTCCCTGCCCCAGCTTCCCCCGCCCCTTTTTCCTTCATGTTTACTTTCATTAGTATGCAATGGTACGTTTTAATGGGATAGTGTGAAAACAGAGCCTGAAAGGGCTTTCTTAAGTATATTTTCACTTTAAATGCTAAAGCAGCGATCTTTTCCAAGGGAACAATGGACCTGCTCCCCTGCTACTTAGCAGCTGGGACTTAGACCCAAACTCTTCTCTTTGTGCTGTTACATATGGGTCTCCCTTATCCCTTCTTCTGTTTCTTTGTGGCTTCATTTGCTGACTTGGACTGAGGTCATCTATTTCAGTTTGTGTGTATGTAAACACCCCCATGCTTTGTTTTCTTCTGCAGTGATGGGCGGTCAGCGTCTAATCCATAGAATACGACATTTTAAAACTGTTTTGAATTCTGGCTACATTCCTCTTTCATGGTGAATAGGAAGGCTATCAAGCCGCCCCACAACTGACTAAATACCTCAGTGCAGTCTGCATTACCTGTCATTCAGTTCTTTTTTCTCTGAATCCAACCATTTTACTACTAACCTATTTGGGAGGGAGCCAGAGAGAACAGAAAGAGGGACTGCAGTGCATCTTAGTTGTAGGAAACTAACACCTCTGCCCTAGTGTGGGAGAATCTAATTTTCTCTGTGAATCGAGGACTACACAAGAGGCAAGTTAGCACGTCCTAACACTTAGGAATTGCTCAAACTGCTTTTGCTGACAGAATCTCCTCTGAGTGACTGAATCATTTACCCAGAATCATCTATATAGGTATTACTACATATTTTAAGAGGATATAAAAGAAGTCTGCAGTTTGGGAAAACAAATTAAATTTTTTGGGCAGTGGGGGGAATCCATTTGCCACGTAGAACTCTATCACCCCAAGACAGACTGTGTCACTGCTTTTAAATTTCTTCTCTCAGATCCAAGCCTAGTATTCTGTACAGAGTACGAGGCTTTGGCTGTCTGAGATTCTGAAAATTCTGTTTGTGAAGCAATGAACAGTGTCAAATTCTTTGTTCAATATTCTGAACACCAAGTCTCACATTGTGAATTCTGTTTTTCTGGTTTCTAAAACCTGAGTGGTTGCATGCAATATACATGTGGAATGGAGATTAGAAAGATTCTAAGTTCTTACTCTTTCTAAATCGTGTATTTTTTTTTTTCTGTGAGTGTGACTCAAATCTATCCATGCTCATTTTTTTCTGATGAATGAGTTAGATTGTTTGCTGTATATTTTATCATATATACTTTCAATACTATACACACTTTAAAACTTTAATGCTGCATCTCATTTCTAATTTAGAGTTGATATATCCTAGATCACCATATGGCTGAAAAAGATAATCTGTCCATTGCTAAATAAAGTGAATGAAACATAGGAACAGATAAATGGAGTTGTAAGAGAGAAAAATAGCATATAGTTGTCCTTAATGTGCAGGTTGTTTTTCAGTAAGGTTGAACTCTCACCATTTCTTTTCTCTTCTTTTCTTTTCTTTTTTTTTTTTTTGAGTTGGAGTCTCACTCTGATTCCCAGGCTAGAGTGCAGTGGCATGCTCATGGCCACGGCGGCCTCGACCTGCTGGGCTCAGTCGATCCTTCCCCCTCAGCCTCCCAAGTAGCTGGAACTACAGGCATGAGCCATCATGCTCGGCTAATTTTTCTTGATTTATTGTAGAGATGAGGTCTCTCCATGCTTCCCAGACTGGACTCGAACCCATGGACTCAGGCAATTCTCTCACCTGGATCTCCCAAAGTGCTGGGATTATAGGCGTGAGCCATCGGGCCCGGCAACTCTCGTCATTTCTATTGTTCTCTTTCCACATACAGTTTTCTCTTGTTTTCATTTTCTTTCCATATTACAGCTCATATATAAAAAATATCAACTGCAAGAATCATGTAATTATACACTGCCATCTTTATAATTCAAAAGCATGCCTATTTGTCACTAATTCAGCAGCTTAGGCTGAAAAATAATATAGACTGTCCTTACAATTTTCTGTGTGGTGATTACAAATTCAGAGAAAGCTGCATTCAATTCAGCAAATAGAAATGGAAAGTTGGCTTTTGATTTTTAAATTCACTAAGTACTAAGTGCACAATCTTAAACAGAGAAGTGATGGCAAACATAAAATCAACCTGAGGCGTGAAACCAAATCTCTAAAAATAATGCAAATATGTCATCTATGTTGGTATAAGTGAAGTATTTGCTCAACCCCCATTTAAATGGGCTTTCTATTTTAGGGCAGTTTCAGGTTCATGGCAAAACTGAGCAGAAAGTCCAGACAGTTCCCATATGCCTCACCCCCCAGACACACAGCCATCCCCATGATCGATACCATGCTCCAGAGTGGTACCTTTCTTATAATTGTTATAATTCACTTTTCATTTGTTAGTAACAAGAGACAACTCAAAGGTGCCTGATCTCAAACCAGGTGAAGTGGGGACCCAAGTGAGGCCCACACTTTACCTGAACAATGACCATTTGTATGCCTAATCTTGACTTGCACTCATCTTTAAAATAAAAATTTTTTAAAAGAACATAATTAAAGGTTTATAAGTAAGGGGGGCGGAGAAGATGCCTGACTGTACTGCAATTAAAATTTATTTATGGGGAGAAAAAAAACTACATAAATATCTACATGCATATGAAAGTGTGACAGTTACCCAGATAAGTGACAAGTATAAAACTCTTTTCCTCAATTAGTCCTCACAGAAAGAGATATTGGGAAATATTAATCTCAGAGAATTGTTTTAATTCTCCAGTTAGCACTTGTTGATGTAAATAATCATACCAACAGTCTTCAGAACTTTTACCCATGAACGACCTAAAAGAACTTGCAAAACCATGTGTGTTCCCTTGGACATTTTTGACCTGCAAAGTTTTTCATCAGAAATTTAAAAAGTGGCAAAAGGTACAATTTCCAGTCTATTACCAGCATTGAAATTAAAAAATGAAATTATTGCCTTATTAAAATAAATAAATAGGCTGGGTTCAATGGCTCAGCCTATAATCCAGCGCTTTGGAAGGCCGAGGTGAGTGGATTGCCTGAGCCCGCGGGTTCGAGACCCGCCTGGGCAACTTGGCGAGACCCCATCTCTACAATAAATCAAAAAAATTAGCCAGGCGTGGTAGCACGCGCCTGTAGTTCCAACTACTTGGAAGGCTGAGGAGGAAGGATCGCCGGATCCCAGCAGGTCAAGGCTGCGGTGGCTGGGAGCAGCCACTGCACTCCAGTCTGGGTGACA
>CAUYQG010291881.1:0-29008 GCA_963574415.1 Tarsius wallacei
CAGCTACTTGGAAGGCTGAGGCGGAAGGATCGCCGGAGCCCAGCAGGTCGAGGCTGCGGTGGCCGGGAGCGGCCACTGCACTCCAGTCTGGGCGACTGTGTGACACTCAAACTAAAAAAAAAAAAAAAAAAAAAAAAAACCTTAGGGAAGTGAATTTTCTCTGCAAATAGGTAACCAGAACAAATCTGAACTTCCAGAGCTGCATATCCCTATAGTGAGATGCAGCAAGTTAGTTAAAAATTCAACCCATACTTTGTGCTTCTGTTTCCTAAGGAATGTGTGTTCAGGAAGAGAAAACATTAGCATCCTATCCATCAAAGCAGAAAACACATTGTTTTATCTCTTTCCCTGGAAGTTTCAGGAATTTCCATTATATCCTGTGGGAATTGAAACATCCTTCAAAGATAATCTGTATTTTTTTTTTTTTGGAGTCTCACTCGTTGCCCAGGCTAGAGTGCAGTGGCACGCTCATGGCCACCCCAACATCGACCCCCTGGGCTCCAATGATCTTTCCACCCCAGCCTTCCAAGTAGCCAGAACTACAGGCATGCGCAACCACGCCCAGCTAACTTTTTATTTATTGTAGAGATGAAGTCCCACCAAGTTGCCTAGGCTGGTCTCGAACCCTCAGGCTCAGGCAATCCACTTGCCTTGGTCCCCCAGAGTGCTGGGATTACAGGCTGAGCCACCAAGCCCAGCCTGCTATATGTTTTAATCCTCTGTCTTATTGACCATACATTCTTTGTGCATATGCTTATATTGGCAGGAATTTTTATTCAAAATGATATTGTTTAGCAACCAACAGTTTCACATTGATTGATATACCCTCCAAGTTGACATACATTTATAGCCAGAAAAAACCCCAATGTTTCATCACATCTGTTGGACTTCTGATCCATAAAAATTTAAACATATGATTACAACATGATTAGCTACAGCACCTAATGGCTGGTGTGTCTGATTTGATATGTTTCAGGACAGTGAATGTACACTCCCCTCCATCATGTGTACATCTGAGTTATGCTCTTCTACATTAACAAGACAGATCTTATGTGGGTTAAAAGTATGGGTTTGAGTAATGCTGATACGAGGATTGCAAATGTTAGTTGGTCAAGAGCTGATCAACAATAGACAAAAAAGGTGGAACTCACATACTGTGGTCACATAGGAGTGGATAGTCATGAGAAGGAATCTGGGTCAATGTGAGGAAAATGCAGAGAGAATCTGGGGTTAATCAGAGCAGAAACTATCTGGGTACCTTGTGGATATCCGCCTTCTGAGGGCAGATCTGGAGACAGATAGAGAGTCCCAAAATTCTGGATGTGGATTATTTTCCTCTGTCTTGTGTCTGATGGCTCCATCTTTAGCTAACAATATCATTCACTGGAGATCACTAGTTTCAAGACAAGCAACTCACTTAAAAAATAATAAACATCTGTCTTAGTCTGTTTGTGCTGCTGTAACAACATACCTGAGCCTGAGTTATTTATAAATAATACATATTTGTTTCTCGCAGTTATGGAGGCTGGAAAGCCCATGATCAAGGTGCCAGCAGATCTGGTGTCTGATGAGGACTGCTCTCTGCTTCCAACATGATGCTTTCTTGTTGTGTCCCTAGGTGTCAGAAGGAGTGGACACTGTGGCTTCACGTGACAGGAGGGACGGACACTGGGTCTTCAGATGGGAAAAGTAGAAGAGTAAAAGGGACTGGCTCATTAAGGGTACCAATCCCATTCATGAGGCTGGAGCCATTGTAATTTCATTGCCTCACAAAAGCCCCACTTCTTAATACCACCACATAGGGTCTTAGGTTCCCTCATATGAATTTTGAAGGGATCTCTACATTCAAACCACAGTAGTATCCATGCTCAAAATTTGAAAATATGTACTATGCATTACTGAAATATTATAGACTCATTTTCTTTTCAAAACCTGGAAAATTGCTCAGCATACTATTGCATGTATTGCCATTGCTATTGTCCAGAATGAAAGATTCCATGAACATAACTTAGTATATTATTTGGTATAACAGTGTCTGGCATAACACTAACTTGGAAACCTATCTTTCAAAAAAATTTATATTCTCTTATAAGGCTGCCTGTGGACAAACTGTGACCCACAACATTTTGCAACATTTGTTTTTTGGCCACTCAGTGTTTTCTTTCTAAACCCTGAATATGGATGCCTTTAGGCGAGTCAAGTTTTCTCCATTGCTATAAGGGTTCCTGTGCTCTCAGTCAGCTTAACCCTTGAAGATTCGCATAGATATCTATATCTGTATTTATCTATCTATCTATCTAATCTATCGTCTATCAGTCTGTCATCTCCCCTCTCCTCCATCTTAATGCTCTGCCTCCAAGACTTATAAATGCTCAATAAATGCATAAAACCAGCTAACATTACTGAAGGCTTACCATGTTGCAGGCATAGCCATGTGAGGCAAGTTCTACTTTTACTTTCATTCTAATGTACAGGGAAAGTCTAAGGAAAGTGCTCAAGGCCACCCAGATGGTAAGTGGCAGAGTCTGGGATATGAGCACAGGGCCTGACTCCAGAGCCTTTGTTCTTTTTTTTTTTTTTTTGAGTTGGAGTCTTACTCTGTTGCCCAGACCGGAGTGCGGTGGCATGCTCCTGGCCAACCGCAGCCTCTCCCTGCTGGGCTCCAGTGATCCTTCCTTCCAAGTAGTTGGAACTACAGGCGTGTGTTACCACACCCAGCCCATTTTTTATTTATTGTAGAGACGAGGCCTCACCAAGTTGTCTGGGTTGGTTTCGAACCCACGGGCTCAGGTAATCCACTCGCCTCGGCCTCCCAAAAAGTGCTTGGATTACAGACTGAGCCACCGAGCCCGGCCTAGAGCCTTTATTCTTAACCACTTCCACTGCATAGTAACAGCTGGTGGCAAACTCTCCTTTTGCTTTATGATGTGTTTTCATATCTAAACTGGGATCCCAGAACAGTCCACACTTTATCTATATCTGATTTCAGATTCAGAAACATCTAAAAGTCTCACATGTATGTGTAGAGACACAAGGGTTGAATGATCTGGGGAAACTGAGCACTGTAGTATAGCACTGGGTATAGAATTTGCAGGGCCCCGTGCAAAATTAAAACATAGGGCCCTTGTTCAAAAAGCAGGAGCAAAGTGTTAAACTGGAGAAATACAAAATGTTTTCCTTTCTTCCCAGCTTCTCTTGACCTGTGATGGCATTATCTGTTTGACCTGTGATGGCATTATCTGCTTGCTGTTCAATGTGGCCTCCTCACAGGTTCGGGGATACCCCCAAGCCAACGCAGGCTGCCAGTGCCATGGCCCAGCCCTGCGATACCAGCTCATATTTATATGTATACATAGATGTGTCACCTCAATTCTCTCTGTCTCAGTTCCCTGTTTATCACCACAAATTAGAGCAGGACAACCTTATAAGGTAATTATGAGAATTAATTAAGTAGATATAGAAAATAATGCTTATAATGGTCTCTGACACACAGAAAACAAAATGTAAGGGCTAGGCATTTTTTTCTATTTATTATTATTTTTTCTTATTTTTTTTTTTTTGAGTTGGAGTCTCACTCAGTCGCCCAGACTGGAGTGCAGTGGCCGCTCCCGGCCACCACAGCCTCGACCTGCTGGGCTCCGGCGATTCTTCCGCCTCAGCCTTCCAAGTAGCTGGAACTACAGGCACGCGCTACCATGCCTGGCTAATTTTTTTGATTTATTGTAGAGATGAGGTCTCACCAAGTTGCCCAGGCGGGTCTCGAACCCACGGGCTCCCAAAGCGCGGGATTACAGGCTAAGCCACTGAACCCGGCTATTATTATTTTTTCACCCCAAACTAATACTTAGATGTCTAATCAATATTTAGCAAACAGGAACTAATTCAAGAATTTCAAGATGTTGAGGCTTAGTAAGGTTAAAAAAAATTATTGACTCAGTAATGTATCTATCCTGTGAAAGGCAGTGCTATAGGAGCTATGGGATCATCCAGAATTATACCATGTGGTCTTTGCTGTCAGGGATGCATAGTCTATCAGGGAGGTGATGTGGAAAGAAAGACTGCTAGGAAAAAGCTAAGGGCCTCATGTGTTGTACAGACAATGAGTGCTACCGGGGCTCAGAGTGCAAGGAGCCAAGGAGGGTCTCTCTAAGAAGTCTGGGTGAGCCAAGCTCTGCAGGATGGGAATTTTCCAATATCAAAGGGTAATTTTTTAGAAGGATAAAATCATGACTCTCTTAAAAATATTTAATGAACATGTCAAGATTTTATTTCACTCATTAATTAATGCCAGAATCATTAAAATATTAAAAAGTGGTTCAAAAGTGGATCTAAAGAACATATGTAGGCAATAGGGAATGCTGAAATAAATTTGCTAACAGATGCAAAACTGGCCTTTTTCCCAGATGGGAGTCAATTGCCTCTCCACCTGGACAAAATTCACTTGCATCATCGCTGAGAACAAGAGTACTGGAATAACTATCAGTTTCCTACAGTATATAGAGTTATAAGCTAACTCAGTCAAAGACAACAAAAGCACAGACCTTACTGTATCAGGTAACCCTGAGGGGTGTACCTAGCATTCTGTTGAAATGTTACCTAGAAATCTTCTATTTCTTTCTATTTTAAAGTTGTGAACAATTTCTCCCGGCACCGATGCAGTAATGCATGGGTGGGAGGGTGGAGGAGAGAGGTGCCTTAAAGACACAGAGGGAAGAAGGAATTCAGAGGCAGAGTTGGTGGCATCGCCTTTCCTGGGCTTCTCTTTCAGACAGGTGAAAGCTACCAGCAGGGCTGACGCCTCTCAACACCTCTTGCTTCAGGGCTTTAGGTTAAGAGATCCAACTCCTGCTACAGGGTCCCGACAGCCTCTGGCTATTTAAACACATTAAGCTTTATCATTTATTTACACCTTGCTCAAGGTCAAACAGGGGCTGTGAATTCTTTTATCAAAGTCATTTCCTACTTAACCATAACTGAAAACAAGACAATGAAGATGTGGGATTTGATGGGGGAGGGAGAGTAACTGCCTGGTATTTATCTGCAAGGTTATGGGAAATTCTCTCACTTCATTTCTTGTGGACAAGGGCACAGCAACCTTTCAAGGTTAGTGGCATGGGTTCCCGTTTTTGAAAGGAGGAAACAGAAACAAAGTAATTTTCGCAGGGTGAAACTTAGAGAGGCAGGGATTGAGTTCTGTGATTTGTACTCAGACAAGAGGCCAGGAAAGGAGAGCTGTGTTGGGCCTCCGGCCAAGGACCACGACTGGGGCTCTCGGGCATTGGGGTTGGAGGTGGAGACAGATGAGGGCAGCAGTTGTCTGGTCTTGACTTTCAAGCAGAGATACCTTTGAGGACTAAACTCTGACTTTTTTCTTCTCTTGCCCAGATTCCTAAATAAGGGACCTGGAGAGTCACACCCTATGAACCATAAAGTCACATCAGATGGGTTTTTATTAATCATATAATACATGGCTTACTTTCCAACCAGACTCTGGCATAACATCACATGACAGATAAAGAAGGAAATAAAAAATATTCTATGAACCTGCAAAGTCATCTCTTGGGGAAATTTGCATCCCCTTACCTGGGAATCCAGGAGGAGCCCGAACCCTGTTAAGTCACTTACCTTAAAGGAAAGGAAACAAACAAGTGGAAAGATATTCCATGTTCATGGATTAGAAGAATCAACATTGCTAAGATGTCCATCATCGGCGGCAATACCTATTAAATTACCAGCAGCATCCTTCTCTGACCTGGAAACCACAATACAGAAATTCATATGGAAACACAAATGACCACGAATCACCAAAACAATCCTCAGTAAAAAACAAAACAAACAAACAAACAAAAAAACAAAACGGGAGGCATCATGCTCCCAGACTTTAAGCTTTATTATAAAGCTACAATAATCAAAACAGCCTGGAATTGGTACAAGAACAGACATATAGACCAATGGAACAGGACAGAGATTCCAGAGGCAAAACTTCAATTTCTCAACCAATCCATCTTCGACAAAGCCTCCACCATCAACCACTGGAGAGAGGAAAACCCACTCAGTAAATGGTGCTGGGAAAACTGACTGACCACAGCAGAAGACTAAAACAAGATCCCTACCTAACACCATACACAAAAATCAACCCCAAATGGATGAAAGACCTACGCATAAAATTTCAAACTTTAAGAATCTTAGAAAATTCAGGAGACACCCTTATGGAAATTGGGACTGGCAACCAATTCCTGATCAAAGCCCCATGTGCCCATGCCATAAGAGATAAGATAGACAAGGGGGACCTCATCAAACTGACAAGCTTCTGCAAAGTCAAAGAAACCATTGAAAGAATGGGGAGACAGACCACAGACTGAGAAAAAATATTTGCCAACTACATGTCTGACAAAGACCTAACATCTAAGATCTACAAGGAACTCAAACATGCTGAAAAGAAAAAAACAAACAGCCCCATTACAAAGTGGGCAAAAGATATGAATAGACACTTCTCAAAAGAAGATGTACGAGCAGCCAACAGATACATGGAAAAATGCTCAGCCTCACTAGTCATCAAAGAAAGGCAAATTAAAACCACACCGAGATACCACCTAACTCCAGTCAGGATGGCTATCATCAATAACTCAAAAAACAACAGATGCTGGAGAAGACTCAGAGAAAAGGGAACACTTCTATGCTGTGGGTGGGAGTGTAAACTAGCACTATTCTCTCTGAAGCCTGCTACTTTAGAGGCTTCATCTACATATCAAGAACCTTGGCTTCCACAACTCCCCGTTATCTTTTTTTTTGAGTCAGAGTCATGCTGGAAGGCAGTGGCCTGCTCCCAGCCACCTTAACCTTGATCTGCTGGGCTCAGGCGATCCTTCCACCTTAACCTTCCAAGTTGCTGAAACTAAAGGCACACTCCACAATGCCCAGCTAATTTTTTTATTTATTATAGAGATGAAGTCTCCCCAATTTGCCCAGGCTGGTCTCAAACCTGTGGACTCAGGTAATCCTCTCATCTCAGCCTCCCAAAGTGCTGGGATTATAAGTGTGAGCCACTACTCCCGGCTGTCCCCCTTATCTTAAGCATTTCTTTTATTGATTTCAAATTCTTTAGACAAAGCCTAAGGCTTTCTACCAATTGCCAATAAGAAAATCTTTGAATCCACTTATGACCTGCAACCCACACTCCCAACATTGGAGATGTTCCACCTTCCCAGGGCCAATCAATGCAAACATCACACTTATTGACTTGTGTTTTGCCTGTAACTTCTGTCACCTTAAAGTGTATAAAGCCAAACTGTGATTCAACTATTTGGTGCATATGTTCTCAGGACCTCTTGGGACTGTGCCATGGGCCTATGTCACTGACATTTGGCTCATAATAAACCTTTTTCAATATTTTACAGAGTTTGGCATTTATATTTAAGTGTGGCTTCGTCACTGGGTGGCAGATGGGCTAATACATCAGTCAGAAGGCCCACGACCCATTTCTAATTGATGCCTCTTACACACTGAAGAACAAATGCTTCACTTCACTGAACTTCTGCTACCTTATCTACAGAATTAGGTGTTTGGACAAGAATCCTTCTCAGGTCTTTTCCAGCACCAGTGCTAAGTGACTCTAAGCAATTCAGAAGATAATTGAGAACAGTAACATGCAAGGAAGCCAGTCAGTTACAAGCACTAGAGGGGGAAAAAAGGCAAAAAGCAAATTCCATCCAAAGAAAAATGCAACTCATATGTAGGTAAACTCTTCCAAATAACTCTGCCTGGTTGAATGCAATCTTCCTGACATCTTCTCCACCTGTCCAGTAAAGCTTGTAGCTGTGATGCTGTCAGGATGCAATTCTTCATTACGCTTTTTAAGGACATCTTTAGCATTGGTCCTTTGCGTGACTGTAAGACAAAAAGGTTATACCCTGGTTCTGTGAATGCCACAAGTCTGGGGGTTATTTATTGTTCTGTTGTCTCCTCTGGTTACTGGAAACTTCTGCAGCCCCAGTGCTATTAGCCTGCCTTCCACTGTCTCTGCAGGTTTGCTCAGACTCTTCACCTTCACTGTTGATGACAAAATCTCACTGGTGACTGCTGAATGCAAACCTACAGCTAAGCCTAAAATAAAAGGCAAGTCAGCCAGGAGATGAGGTAAGTGCTTGAAAAACCTGGGGCTGGATTTTAATCACATTTCTAGAAGCAAGCCTTCCAGTCAGTCTGGGCCAGTATCACATAGTGAGTACATTCCAGCCATCCTGCCCTCCCCAGTCAGCATTAGGTGGGTCTTCATTCTCACACTCCTGAGCTTAGGTCATTGGGGAAGGAAGTGCAATAAATGTATCCACTGACAAATAAATCCTTACATTTTTTTAAAAGCAGGATTTATTGAGAGGACAGAAAAAGCTCCCACAGTAGAAGGGGACCCAAGGGGGCTGCCCTAAAGCCTTACTTTTAAAAGTCTTCTCCAAAGTTACAGTCTGCTCAGGGCACTGTATCTAGGAATCTCAGTGCTTTTACCAAATGAAATTAGTCTTATAAAGTGAACACACTACCCAACAAGAAACTGGAGATTCATTTAGTAAATATTTAAGGAGCATGTACTACATGTAATGCACTATTCTAACAGCAGTCAATACAACAGTGAATGTCTCTGACCTCACGGTATTTACATTTTAGTGGGAAAAGAAAGATAATTAACAAAGAAGTATATGACATAAAGAAACATGGAGAAAAATTAGGTAAGGAAAAGGAATTAAGGGTAGTGGAGAGATATAATTTTATCTAGGATGTCATGAAAAACCTCTCTTATAAGATGCCATTTAAGCATTGGATCTGGCAACACGGAGGCCACCATGGCCTCAAGGACAACAATGTTCATAAAGTGGTGTCAGGAGAGGTGGGAACCTGATTAGAATCTGTCTAGAGAGAATGGAATGAGGAGAAGTACAAGCAGAGTATGGACATTTCTTGAAAGCAATTTTGTTGTAAAATGCAACCAAGAAATTGGGCAGTAGTTAGAGAGAGATTTTTTAAAATAAGATGGGCAAAGTATAATATTATTAGTATTGTATATTGCCTATTATTTTGATGGGGTCAAAGTAGTATAAGAAAAAAACCTGATGATTCATGGGGTGAGGTGATTTTTGCAATGATATCCTGGAGTAGATGAGACAGCATGGCTGTAGATAAGCCCAGGAGCCATTTTGAGACAGGGTAGCTAACACAGGTTAGATATAGATAGATAAATTTCCCCTGGGCAGGTTTTAGGAAGCATTCAGACATTTTAAAAATCACATTAAGAACCCCACCTCCTTGGCAAAATCAAAAGAAAACTGCATCAGATGTAAGAATAGGACAGCCCAACCTTTCAATTCACGGAACAGCATAATCATCACAAAGGAACTTTCAGATTGCCTGTTGAAGGCAGAAGTCCAACTACTACCCCTTAACTTACCAAAGTCATAGAAATGATAATAAGACTACCTTTTAGTTTAGGAACTTGTGAATTGGAAATGTCTGGCAGGTTGCCTACAAAAGAAAATGTGGTCAGGAAAAGACCACTTCCTCCTATCAGGAGCCTAGAGATGTCAATCTCCAGAGTGGTGGTTACCTGCGCTCCACCCTCTTTAGCATGTCAATCATTGTTAAGGTATAGCAAGTCGATTGTAAAAAGCAAAAGGTGTAATTCCTGTCACTCATGCCAGCTCTGGCATGTCTCCCTTTCTTTTTTCTCTTCTTTCTCTAATAAACTTTGTTTGAAAACTTTGCTAGCCACTCTAAAATTCATTTTAGAAATGAACCAAGGAATCCACAAGTTTTGTGCTGCACCCTACCTGGCATCATCTGGCGCCCAATATGGGTCTTGAAGTTCTGCAATTGCTGGCACTACATGGTCTGTAGGTATGGCGGCAACAGCTTCTATCTCTCTTTTCTCTCTCTCTTCCCTCTTGGCCTCTGCCATTTTCTTTACCACTCCTCTTCCTTCTCGGGATCACTTATGGACTATCCTCCCTATTGCTCAGTTTCTGCTGCCTCCAGCCAAGATTACTGGTCCCCCTTGATGGGAGACACAGAGGAAGTAGATGAAGCCAGACTTTTTTTTTTTTTTTTTTTTTCAGTTGGAGTCTCACTCAGTCGCCCAGACTGGAGTGCAGTGGCCGCTCCCGGCCACCGCAGCCTCGACCTGCTGGGCTCTGGTGATCCTTCCGCCTCAGCCTTCCAAGTAGCTGGAACTACAGGCGCGCGCTAGTATGCCTGGCTAATTTTTTTATTTTTTATTTTTTTTTATTGTAGAGATGAGGTCTCACCAAGTTGCCCAGGCGGGTCTCGAACCCGCGGGCTCAGGCAATTCACTCACCTCGGCCTCCCAAAGCGTGGGATTACAGGCTGAGCCACTGAGCCCGGCCCAGACTTTTTTTTTTCATGCAGCCAGACTTTTTTTTTTTCCAGAAGACACCTGCTTTTTTTTTTCTCATGCTTTACCCTCACTGTTCTACTGGAGTGAGGGAAGGTTTCCTACTTGGAATGGAGATGGAATGCTTTTCTCTGGTATTTAAGTAGCTAGATTGTTCTTGTTTTCAGATGCTAGCAGCCAGGTTACTTGGAAATGTGTCTGTTTCTAAAAGTTTAGGCCTTGCTCAAGATTACAAATCAACAACTTTGTCTCTGTAAATCTGTTCAAAGTTCTCTTAAAGTGTTTAACGTATGTTAAGCGCCTGCTTTAAAATTCAGTGCTAGGTAATACCACTGTTTGTATTGTAAGGTTTGCTAAAGAATTTTTATTGGCTGCAACTGACTAGTACCCCTTTTACAAGACAGGTAAAGCTTTAAATGCTGAATATTCTCTGTGTGACATAATGGTGTATGGGAACTGGCCCTTCCCACCTAATTAAGTCACTTTACTAAGCCCAGTACTTCTGCAGGACAGGCAAAAAGCTGGGTGTTCTCCATGTGGCACGATGAAGCATGGAAACTGATCATTCTCATTTAATTGTCCACATCTCACAACTAAAACTCTAATTTAGTAATTTATAAAGGGTCTTAACAGATTTCCTGTTCATAATTGGAAATAAGTAGGAACAGATCATTTCACATCTACATGATCTGTTCATTCTAAAAAGGTTTTTGTATCAGACCATTTCAAAGGCATTGTCGGAAAGTCCTGAATTAAACCTCATTGGTTCGTGGCCTTGAGGTTACTGGTATAGAAAGTTCCATGTAGGCGGATACTGAAGCAGAGGGAAGCTTTAGGGAGGGCTGGGGACCCTCAGCTCAGGAGAGGCCATCAGGATCCCAGGGATGCCTGGCATCACTGTTTATGGCTTCATATGTGTTTCAGAATTTTCCTTTGAAAAACACAGTGTAGCCGGGCGCAGTGATTCAAGCCTGTAATTCCAGCATTTTGGGAGGTCAAGGTGAGCGGATTGCCAGAGCCCACAGTTCAAGAACAACCTGGGCAACTTGGCAACACCTCATCCTACAATAAATAAAAAAATTAGCCAGGCATGGTAGCGCATGCCAGTAGTTACAGCTACTTGGAAGCCTGAGGCAGAAGGATTGTCTGAGCCCAGCAGGTGGATGCTGGGGTGACCATGAGCTTGCCACAGCACTCCAGCCTGGGTCATGGAGTGAGACAAGAAAGAAAGGAAGGAAGGAAGGAAGGAAGGAAGGAAGGAAGGACAGACAGACACAGTGCATAAGAGTTTAAAGGCCAAATTCTGGGTTTTCAAGGAATGCAAACAAGAAAATGAGTAATACTCACTCTATACCCTCAGATACCCCACTGGGGCAGATTTTAAAGAATTGAAAAAAAATTGGAATTAGGTCTAAACATGGTTTAAAACAAAATAAATTAATACATTATTGCAATCAAATTTGGACTCAATACAAGTTAACAAATAATGAGATTTGAAAAAGAAACAAGAATCTTGCTTTAATATCATAAGGCAATTAGAGTCATTCTGTAGGCTTAAAGGGAAATGATCAGAAGTTCCATATGTAGAGGCATTTTAAAAATTTATTTCACTACTTTACAAACAAGATTATATCCTATGGGGTATTAGATGCCTAACTCCAGAGGCTTGACATAGAACTACAAACTACCAAATTCCCAATTACAGAAAACGCTTGAGTTTTTTAACAATCAAGACGTTAAGGAAAAAAGAGAAAGCCTCCAGGATGAGCACCAGTGAGACAAAAAGCAGGCAAACCTATTTGGCAGTTGCCATCAGTGGCAAAATTTCAGCGACCCAACAGAAACCTAAGAAGAATAAACTTGCTAAGGGAGATGGTATCTGCTGCTGTGAATCCAGTCATTCTGGGCACTTGAAGTACAATTGTCCCGACAACCTAAGCCCCCGGGACCTTGTCTGACATATGAACAAGAAGGCCACTGGAAGAGCTGGTGCAGCCTCTCCTGGAGGGAAGGGGGAACACCTGGCTTGGACAGTGGCCACTGACTGAAGGGACCCGAAAACCATGGCTCAGGCCAATACTCTGTTTGCCATCACCCCAGAGGATCCCAGGTCTGTATGGATGTGGCTGGGGTCCAAATTCATTTTTTGATTGATACTGGTACTAAGTTTTTAGCCTTAACTGCTCATGCTGAACCTCTTTCTCCTGACACCTGCTTGCTGGTGGGAGTTGGGATTGTTCAACAGTTAGACATTTCACCTATTTGCTAATTAAAAGGTACTAAAAGGTTAATTCAAATTATGAATGTAAAAAGTTATCTACAAAAAAGATAAAAAAAAAAAAAGAAAAGAAACCAGAAAACAAAGGAAAGATGTAAAAAACGTTGTTGGTATAAAAATTTTTTTTGGTAAGAAAGAAGGATATAAGGAAAGTGAATAATTTTATATAAGCAGGGATCGTTGGTACTATAGCAGAATGGGGCAAATGCTCAAATATATATTTCTTGTGTAATTGAGTGAATGAACACAGAAACACATGAGTAACTGCTTCGGGGTCAGCAGTTGGCCCCATGGCAATCACCTGGGATGACAGATTGTCTTCCACTAACCCTGTGGCAGAAGGGGGGGGGGGTTGGTAGCAGTTAAAGGTATTTCCTTTTGAAAGGCAAGCTGCAAGCTTTAAAGACCCACCAGGCTTTTGTTTGAAAAAGCCAAATGGCCAAAGATGATGGCTCTCATGGAAATGCAAAAGAGTAACTAATTCACAGACTTATCCAAAACCCCTCCCTTAAAGTTGACGGTTTACAACCTTGCAGTTCCTGGAGACCAAAGATTGTTCTTTGAAAAATCTGATTTTTCTGAACACCACCTTGTAAATTCCAAAGAGAATATGTAATTGCTCAACACGACCCCCTCCCTCTTCTTCTGCGGGGCTCGACCTGGAAGCGTTAGCCCTGTCAAGCCTGCCGAGCCGGTCTGCGTAATAAAGTGCCACTTCCTATAACAGTCTTGGTGTCATGATCTCTCTGTCTTCCCGCTACAGTACCTTTTTCTCCTACAATAGAACGAATGGTTATTTGGGAAGAAGGAAAGTATGGGATAAAAATAGAGGGTGTTCAAGCATCAAAAAATGGTATGTGTATGTTGAGGAATGATATGTGAAAGGTTTGTGAAAAGAAATGTGTGAAAGGAATTCTATAAACAATCAAGTTTAGAAAAAAAGTAGTTATGTCTATGAATTAACCATTAATATCAATCACGGATGTTAGGTCACATGCCATTATGTCAGTTGTTTTTCTTAAAACACTAATCTGTCAACCTTTAGTAAGTAACTACACTTTTAAAATTTGAAAAAAGAGAATGCTTTCAAAATTTAAATGCTTTGACTAGGTCTATTGGTTAAATATCATTTCTGCTAAATGTTTTAAAGTATAAAATTTTGCTTCTGTAATACTTTTTGTACTTAAGTTGTCAGTAAACGTATATCTTTAAATTCAAGCTGTTAAAGGTTTATGCCAGATTAATCACATATCTAGTCAAGCTAGCTAAAACCTAAAAAGTGTCATTCAGTACAAATTGCTAACAACTTTAAAATCTTCTTCCAGAACTTTTATTAGAAAAAACTCGTGTGCTCATGACGAGTGCTAATTAGGACTGCTAACAGAACAAGAGTTAATTGCATAAATTGAGTTAATAAAAACCAAATAATTTTATAAATTAATTGTTTAAAGTATGACTAATTATTTTTGCTACATTTTTCAGAGTCAAAAGAAAAAACCTTTTTCTTGGAGAAATTTACTTTTTTTTTTTAACAAATAAGTAAAGTATGGTGTTGCAAGCAAAATTTAAGACATGTATTTTTCTATCTAGTTTCTCCAAAATGTAAAACAACTGTTTATTAATTTCTAGCAGTATGGTTGTTTGCATACGTTCAGTAAGAGTCTGTTTTCTTTTATAACAAAATGTGATTGGAAACACTGGTTATTTCAAAACAGACTGCTTTAAATAATTAAGATTAAGGTTTTAATCTAATCTGAGATTCCTTATTTTTAAAAAAAGTTCCAACAAAGTCAATTTTAAAAGGCCTATATGGCAAATAATCTCATTACACTTTATGTGCAAATAAGATATATTAAGTCTAAACAAGTAAACTAATCTTACTATAATTTGTCTTTAACAAAAACGGAAACTTGAAAACAATTATGTTTCAAAAGAAACTGGTATACCTGTTTTAAATTCTCTTGTTCATTGTTTTTAAGTTGTATCGTTTTCTATAATTTAAGTTATATCATGAAGTCTTTTCTGGGTGCAAGTTTCCAAACATTTTCAGATTTCTCTTCAGATTTTATATAAGAGTCACTTGAGTACCTGGTTCAAATTACAGTTCAGAAAAATCTGTTAGGTTCACTATAGTCTAGAAATACATCAGAAACTCTGGAAGCTACTACTTAGAATAAACCCACAGAAATTAAAGTTTATCATTTAAATTATGCTGGTAACTGCAGAACTTATAGCCCTTGTACAAAAGGTAATCAGCCACCACCTAAATTGTAAATTGTCAAAATGTATACCGGGCTTCACTTAATTTCTCTGCTTGTTGCAGAAGGAGGGGTTTCCTTAAGTTATTCCTTTTATTGGGCCCATGTAATGGTAATAATCCTTCTAATTTTTGACTCATGTTTCTTTAACTGTCTGGTTAAATTTGTTCTTCCAGAATCCAGCAATTTTATGCCCACACAATGGTCATGCAAAGATTCCAGCTGATGCCTGCAAACCCTGCCTCTGTTAAAGCAGATCTGGATGCCTTAGATCAGACAAGGAGAGATTTTCAGCCTCTGGCTAGGCAGGACTATGCCCACAGAGAGCTTTGAAGAAGCTACAGAAGACTGACCTTGACCCCTCAGCACCCCATATGATTATGGGATTGAAACTTTCTAAGGAGGAAGTTGAGGCAGGGTCGCTAGGCAAGTTTTAGGAAGCATTTAGATACTTTTAAAATTACTTTTTACTTCGGGCCAAGTACCCCACCTCCTCGGCAAATCAAAAGAATATTCCATCAGATGCAAGAATAGGATAGTCAACCATTCAATAATCACTAAGAAACTTTCAGGCTGTCTGTTGAAGGCAGAAGGCCAAATACCACCCCTTAACTAACGAAAGTCATAGAAATGATCATAAGACCCCTTTTAGCTCAGGAACTTGTGAATTGGAAATGTCTGGCAGGTCTCCCACTAAAGACAATGTGGTCAAGAAAAGACCACCCCTCCCTTTCTCTCCTCCCATCAGGAGCCTAGAGATGTCAGTCTCCAGAGTGGTGGCTACTTGGGCTCCCCCTTCTTTAGCATATCAATCATTATGAAGGTATAGCAGGTCTATTGTAAAAAGCAAAAGTACAATTTCTTTCGCCCATGCCAGCTCTGGCATGTCTCCTTTTCTTTTCTCTATTCTTTCTCTAATACACTCTGAAAACTTTGCTGGTCTCTCTAAAATTCATTTTAGAAGCGAGCCAAAGAATCCACAAGTTTTATGCCACACCTCACCTGGCATCAATTCTTTCCCAGTATCAGGAGAGAAGGCAGAATATAGTGGCAGGTGGGTGGTAGATTTGGTCATAGAAGCCTGTATGAGTTGTGTCCTCATTGCTTTTATTGTTTTCAGCACAAAGCAAGATCCTCAGCTGAGAGTGGTGAGACCGAAGCTGAGTAAAATGAGGTCTCTGTCCTTGCAGGATAACTATTACTTGCATGAAGCAAAGCTGCAAACGGACCCCCTGTTGAAACAGAAAGTGCTGAGGGCTGCAGCAGAGATTAGCTTGCCCACTGATACCAGGATGAGCATGTTGGGCAAAGACTCCAGGATCAAGAATGCCTGAGTTGGGACTGAATGAGAGTTGGCTGTGCAGGGCTGAGCATGGGCTAGGTGTTCCTGGAAGAGCGACCTGCTGGGGATGAGGGAACGCAATTCTGCCAGAAGTCAGTTCATCCACTGGAGTCAGGCTTCCCACTCAGGCAGGGGAAGCCAGGGCTGCCACCCATGGGGATGCAGTTCCTGTGCTGCTCAAGGCATCAGCAGGGAGGAAGGCAGAGCGGAAGTCCAGCACATGGCACGCAAAATGGGCTCTGTGTCCAAGAGGCTGCCGATGCTCCAAATGGGGCATGTGTTTCTAATTTATCCATCCAGGGAGGGAGCCTTTTGCTTTTTATAACGGGCATAAAGTTGTCTGATAGGCCAGGAGAACCCAATTGCATGTTATTAGCCCTTCAGTGTACTTCAGGGCATTTCCTCTAAGTGTTGCAAGCAATTTTACTGGTTATTGTACAATATAGAAGAAAGACTTTCCTGAGCTAGTTTAACCTAGTTTAATAGGTCTTAAACCTAGTTTAATAGGTCGAAAGTGAGTCTACTCAATCTTGGGCTCAGTGTTTAGGGTCGGGGAGTTGGCCTCTGAGTTGGAAATGAGAAGGTATCCTGGCTCCTTTGGGAGTGGAGGCCATGCCAGCCTCTCCTGGACCTTGCCTAGTCCTTGGCCCTGAGACTGGGCAGTCAGGAGCCAGGGAGCGAAAACAGGACTGCCATATGAAGTACTGCAGCATCAAAGTAGCGATGCAAGGTGATCCATTCTTGACCATGGCGGTATCCTTCAGACCTGGTCGTGGGCTCAGGGAGGGTATACTGAGCTGCCACCACACTGGATGGCTTAAGAGGACCTGCATTGCACTGTAAACTCCACAGGGTCAGGGAACCTGGAGTTGGTATGTCATAGATGCTTGATAAATGCCTGTTAAGTTAATGTGTGAGTGAGTGAGTGAGTGGATGAGTGAGTAAATGGTAGAACAGTTAGCAAATGGTTCACAAAGAGAAAACCAGAACTTTCTCAGGATTCGGTAGGAGGAAGGAGTGTGGGGGTAGGCACAGGGAGATCGGAACTATCACTCAGGGTGGGGAGTGTTAAGGTTCCAGAAATTCTGCAGGGTTGTTTTTATTGTCATTATCATTACTCGCGCCATCTTTCCTCAGGGTGATATTTCTTGGAAGGCAGTTATTACACTGACGGTCAGCAAATAATTAAGTTGTTTAGCGCTTGAAAAGTTTGTTCTATGACTAATTAAACTTTATGTATCTGGCTGTTCACCAAACATGATTCTAACATTGCACTATGAACATTCCCATGGTGTGTACCTTTGGCTCCATTAGATTGGCATTAAGACCCGCTAAGGAACATTTTATGAGGTGTGCTGATAAACCCCCAAGACAAATGAATCCAAGACATATGTGAACACCCCATAAAACAAACCCTATTGGAATTTCATTAGAAATGTTTCTGCATCCACAATTAAAATTATAATGTAGCATCCTTTGGCCCAGCACATAAAACTTGATGAGCAGCCTGTGAGAATGCCGTTTATTTATCTGCATGTGATATGCTGGAAAAAAATATATAGCTATAATATATACAGTGTAGCAGTTGAATGTAAATAGGTTTTATATCTCCAGCTGTGGAATATCTCCTTCAGCTGAAATCCTGGGACAATCCCAAAAAACTTCAAATGTCAGTTTGTCATTGTCGTTTAAAAAGGAGTCTTTAAGAATATACATTTATTTAGAAAGCTAATGGTCACCAGATAATGTATGAATAGTGAAAAAAACAGTCAAACAAAATGCACTGTATTCTTTCAAATGCCAAGCATATCTATAAAATAGAATAATATCTATATAGACAGCTGAACAAATAGCCTGTGCCTACCTAGCACACAGAGAGAACAAGCTATGCTACCGTCTCTACTGTTTGAGATAGCTAACATGCATGTCATATTAGCAACTTTTGTCTCCACTCACACATTTTTTTGGCCCTTACAAGGCTGCCCAAATACCTGAACTTGTCTGCAAGCCCAGTTCCTTAAGGCAAAAAGCCTCATTTGTTATTTTTGAATCCATCACATTTTCTGTTCTAGGTTATTAAAAGAAAAAAAGGATTGGATGGTTATCATATTGGTTGAGGTTACCAAAAATTTTTATCCAAAATTACTCAACTGAATAATAGCATAGCTTTTAAAATATAATGAGAAATCACCAGCAACCACTTGTCATATTTCCAGCTAAAGGTTTGAAAGACGCTTTCTTGGCATGGGCTATCTCATGCTTGAGAAGGGCAGTGTAACAGTCAGATGGTAGACAATGCCCGGGGCACCCCTCAGCAGCGTGGAGATGGCAGGGTAGAGTGACTGGGTTTGCAATCCTCACCCATACTGTGTCTGTATTATCGACTTCTCTGAAATCTACAAAGCACTATCCGCTTCCTGAGAGCAGGATTTATTTTTCTAATACCAGAACTGTAGTTAGAAAAGAGATTTTGGATGTGTAGATAATAATATGGTAGTTTGAGTTGGCCAGAACCTTGTCTTCCTGTTTTAAATATCATTTCTGAAATCCAAGCTAGCATAAAAATGTACAACACTGTGTAAACATGGTGTACTAAAATCTGGCTAACTGGATCTCTTGGCTGCCTGAAACCTCCCTCTGAATCAGCCAGTGCCTCGTGAATCCTTGTGTTGCAGACAAGCCAGAGTCATTTGGGGCGGCTGGCGTTTTAAAACTCTTAGCAGGAAAAGCTGTAGCTGTCACAGCCCGATCTCTCACGAGGGTCCCAAGAGAACTGAAGATGGAAAGGAATCGCCAGATAGAATAAAGGAGGAAGAGGAAGCACATGTATTGAGCACTAGTTTGTGCCAGAGGCTTTAATGACCTTGTCTCGTTTGTCTCGCACAATAACCCTGTGGACTAGGTTTTGTTATTCTTAATTTACAGATTGGAGAACTTTGGCTAGGAAAAAGTTGAATGAGTTGCCCAAAGTGGCTCACTTAGCAGAGGTGAGCACCTAGGTCCGAGGATTTCTCTCTTATTGATCACTCCAGAGTGTAGCCCGTTTGGCCATCCATGTCAACAGAGAAGAGGAATTGCTGCCTATTTGGGGTTATCAAGCTCTTCCTTAGGGCCAGGCTTTGTGTTAGGCAGCAGAGATTAAATGAGAGAGAAGGAGAAAAAGAGAGAGGAGAGGGAAGGGGAGAGGGAGAGAAGAAAGTCCCTGAAGAGGCCGAGAGATTGCAACAGTTCTTTTTCATTCCAGCCAGGAGCCTCAAAATCAGCCCCAGCCCTCTTCCTATAACTATAGCCATAGTCCAAAAGTATCTAAAATCATAGACAGACAGCTGTCATATACTGAGTGCTGAGTTTGTGCCAAGTATCCTTAGGTTCTTTCGAGAATCCAAAGGAAATAAGAACAAATTTATCACAAGATTGAACCACAGAACTATTTAGACTTTGCTATTTGTATAGTTGAGAATTTTCTTTCCAATGAGAATTTGGTAAATTCCCTCATGCCAGAATATATAGCATGTGGACAATGACTCCCCAGTCGATCTATACTGTGTGACAATTAAGTTTGTGAACTTGCCACCGTGCACTTACATTGGCAACACTGTACAAACAACTCGGTAAGGTTTCATAGCCTTGGTATCCCAGTGTCTCACAGCTGTGTTCGTGTTGATGTGTGGTGATGTCCTGCTGAGTGGTGTTCATTATTGTTGTTGCATGTTTTTGTGTGCCATCTCAGGAAAGTCAGAGCTGGAATTAGAGCAACAAACACACATTAAATTTCTTGTTAAACTTGGCAAGAGTGGAAGTACAATCAGGGACATGTTAGTCCAAGTTTATGGGGATAATGCCATGAAGAAGATGGCAGTGCACAAGTGGATTAAGCATTTTTTTGAGGGAAGAGAGTCACTAATGAAGAACAGTCAGAACGGCTAGTAACGAGCAGAACTGAGGAAAGCTTTGCAAAAAATTGTCAACTTGTGCGTCAAAATCATTGGCTGACTGTGAGAAGCATAGCAGCCCAAACAAACATTAATAGAGAAATAACTGGGAAAATCTTAACTGAAAATCTTGGCATGAGAAGGGTGGATGCAAAAATGGTCCCGAAGGAGCTCTTGCATCACAACAATGCACCAGCTCACACAGCACTGTCTGTGTGGGAGTTTTTAGACAGTAAACAAATACCTGTATTGGAACACCCTCCCTACTCACCTGATCTGGCTCCAGTGACTTTTTTCTTTACCCAAAGATAAAGGGAACATTGAAAGGAAGACATTTTGATGGCATTCAGGACATCAAGGGTCATATGGCAACAGCTCTGATGAGTATTCAAAAAACCAGTTCCAAAATTGCTTTGATGGGAAGACTAGGCACTGGCATCGGTATATAGCATCCCAAGGAGAGCACTTCAAGGGTGACCATAGTGACATTCAGCAGTGAGGTATGTAGAACCGTTTCTAGGATAAGTTCATGAACTTAATTGTCAGATCTCGTACACCACCAGTACTTAACTTTCTGCCCAGTGTGGAAGCTTGAGAACACCGGGCTCCCCAGAGAGGCACCATGGAAAGCTTTTCATCCACATACTACAAAGCAGAGAAAACAGCTTCTGGGGTTACTGTAGATATGGCCCAATGTGTGTTTTTGGACAGCAGATTTGATTGATAAAAGACATAGTCAACACATTTATCAATGATTTCTAGAATTTTCTGCAGGTTACCTTTTAAGCTCTAATTTCAAAGGGAAAAAGTAAGTCCACCTTTTCAATTTTGTTTATTCAACCCGTCCAGGCAAAAGAATTAGTAGGCAACTTGATATTTACATTTTGACCGCTCATTATGCTAACAGTTCCCCCATTGTTTTCTGGAACTACTGCAACTGCTTAGTTTCTAATCAATGTTTTTCCTCTAGGACTGTTTTTTCTTCCTATCTGCTGAGAAATGCTATTGGCCTCTCTCAAGAAGATTCTGTTACCTCAAAGTCATCAAGGGCAAGCCACAGTTGTACTTTTATGAGGTCTTTAAAAATATTTTGATGCTATTTTAATGGTTTCAAAGGCTGAGGAGATGGGATTGGGAAGAGTGGAGTAAACATAACATGGGAACATTCACCGGAACTGTTGTGTCTGTGGAAGAGGCAGTCTTGTCAGGCAGGGCCGCTGCACGGAAGAATAGTCCTTCTATTGACTGAGAAAGGTCCTTATCAGAAGGCACCCACCCAGTAACCTGGTTGGTTAACTGAGAAGTCACGAAGCCCCCAATAAATGATCTCCAAGAGAGTCAGCTGTGTCATGCTTTCCTATAGTCAATGAGGAATGCTGGGAAGTGGTATATTTAAGGACACTTAAATATGCAGCATTCCCGTGGGGGCTGTGTCCTCCCCTTCCTGCGCTCCCACCTGGCGTAGACGCTTCCTGGCAGCCGCCTGTGCTGCAGCTGCCAGGCCACCTGACAGCTGAGGGCTTAACCGGCTGCTGCTTGTTTCCGCTACATCCCGAGGTAACAAGGACAGCAATGCCCAAGGGCTCAGTGCCAACGCAGAAACGACAAACAGGGAAAGAGCCACAATTTGTGAGAAAATGAAGGCCTCCCTGAAACTCTTGGACTCCTGTGGCACCTTCTGAACAACAGTGAGCCGATTCTGCTTTGTTATTCGAGTTATTTGTGGAGTTCACAGTCTCATCTTACCCCACCCCACCTGTCCTATCTTAAGCAACTTGTGGGTATGGTGCTTCTCATTGAGCAACTATTTATTAACTTTTTTCCCTTATGCCATTCCTGTACTGGACTAGTGACACAAAGGCATAAGAAATAGTCCTTATTCTAAAGAATATTCTAGTTGGTGAAAGAGATGCTATAAGCAAGTAAGCATACAATACCATGGCCATTGGGGTGAGTATGAAGGGCTTAGAATCAGAGATGAGGATGAGAATAACTGCTCATTGGACTTCATGGAAGCTTGAGCAATGACTGTGAGGTTGCTTTCCGGCTAGGTGTGCAACCATGGCTTCCCTGGGGTATGAGGCAGGCCAGCTGTGACTTCATGTGAATGATAGGTATATTAGGCAGGGTTCTGCAGAGAAAAAGAACCACAGGTACCCAGTAAGAAAGGTATTATAAAGTGTTGGCTCACACAATTATTGAGGCTGAGAAGTCCCGTGATTTGCCTTTGGCAAGCCGGATATCCAGAAAAACTAGTGGTGTAGGCCTGAGGAGTTCAAAGGCCTGAGAACCCAAGAACCTGTTGGAATTGTGTAGATTCCAGTGTAAGTCTGAAGCCCTGAGAACCAGGAGTGTTGAGGCAGGAGACAATCAGTGTCCCAGATTGAGATGTCAGCATTAATTCCATCTTCCTATGCCTTTCTGCTCTATTCTAGCTGTCAAGGAATTAGATGATACCCACACACACTGGGGAAGACAGTTCACTTTCCTCAGTCTACCAATTCAAACGCTAACCTTTTCCAGAAACATTCTCACAGACACAGCCAGAAATAATGCTTAAGCAGATATCTGGCCATCCCATGACCCAGTCAAGTTGACGCTTAAAATTAACCATCGCACTGAGAGCCCAAGTTCTTGCTTTAGTGTTGCCACTGTGTGACTGGTTTTTGTTGTTGTTGTTGTTGTTGTTGAATTGGAGTCTCACTCTGTTACCCAGACTGGAGTGCAGTGGCACACTCCCGGCCACCACAGTCTCGACCTGCTGGGCTCTGGCGATCCAAGTAGCCTCAGCCTTCCAAGTAGCCGGAACTACAGGTGCACGCCACCATGCCTGGCTAATTTTTGATTTACTGTAGAGACCAGGTCTAGCCAAGTTGCCTGGGTGGGTCTTAAACCCACGGACTTAGGCAATCCATTCGCCTCGGCCTCTTCAAGTGCTGAGATGACAGGGTGAGCCACCAAGCCCGGCCTGTGTGACTGTTATAGTAATATAAAATGGAGATCAAGCTTAAAGAAATTTCCTAGCACACAAAGCCAGTTAGGCCTCAAGAGTGACCTTACCCTTGCTTAATTTGCAAACATAAGTGAAACTTAACATGAACTATTTCTTGTAAAATGCTCATATCAGAGAACAATGAAACTTAAACTCAACCCATCAGAAGTACCAACTAACCTACTGTTATATAACGAGTGACTTTCAAAGGAGATAGACCAAAGTAGGCAACTGCATAAATGTAACTAGTGAAATATTTTCTTAGCCTCACTTCTGCATTCACCCTACAAAAGCCTCCCCCACTCACACTCCTTCAATGAATCCCCTAAGCACTTTTGGTTAGGTACTGCCTGATCCATGCATCACTGTTTGTTCAAAAAAATTCTCTAAAATTTTACTGAGACTCAGTTTATCTTTTAACAGTGACCTTGCACAACATTTAGCATATTGGCCTCTGCTCCATTCCATAATGAACTCACTGGACACAATAACCCTCTAATCCCTTCTAACTGAAAACTTTATGTTTCCATAAGACATTTTTGTCCATCTAGTATGTATGAATAATATTGACAATTGTGTGGCTGTAGTGGGCGTGAGTGTGGCCTGAAAGGGTCACAGTTCTTGCTGCGAGGTAAGAACTGTGCTAAACACTTTGCTTACACGGAAGGCCTTTTATCCTCCAAGGAGCCTATCAGAAAGGCACTGTTACTGTAACCTTCGATCTGAAAATGAAGAAATGGAGAATGGAAAGGTCAGCTCGATTGCCCAAGGTCATACAGCCACAGAGTAGCTGAGCTGTTACTGATCATCACTTTACGTGGTTTCCCCAAGTTCACCCTATCTAGCGTGTATGAATGCTGTGAGTTCCCTGCCAAGGTATGGCCCAAAAGGAAGCTGTTCTAAAACAGCAATAAGGAGAAAGTAGGAAGACTCTTAGCTGATAGGCTGCCTGGAGACATTTTATAGAAGCTGGAATAAGAACCTAAAGAAAAGACAGACTTGGAGATAAGTTCATTGGAGTGCTTGTGGTGTATGATGACTAGGAGAGTCCAGGGTGGAGCCGGCCTGGAACCAAAATGCTGCTTCAGATCCCAGTTTGGAAGTGCCAACTGGGTTGAACATGAGACTCAGGAATGGTGCAAAAATCTGCACCCAGCTCTCCAGTATTAGAGTGACTGGAGAAAGACGGTCTCCCTCAGCTGCAGCTGGGGAATGAGGTTTCTCATTCTAAGGAAAACATTCCAGAAAGGACAGGCTCAAGGGAGCTGGGAAGAACACATCTTCTACTGACCTTTTATTTTGTGTTTTTTGGAGTTTTTTTGGAGTTGGGTCTCACTCTGTTGCCCAGGCAGGAGTGCAGTGGCACAGTCACAGCTCATCGCATCCTTGACCTCCTGGCTCAGGCCAATTCTTCCTTCTCATCCTCCCGAGTAGCTGGGGCTACAGGCATGCACCACCACACATGGATAATTTTTTAATTTTTTGTAGAGATGAGGTCTCACTATGTGTCTAGGCTAGTCTCAAACTCCTGGATATAAGCAAGCCTCCTGTCTCAGCCCCCCAGAGTTCTGAGAATACAGGCGTAAGCCACTGCACCTGGCCAGGAAGCATCCCTTTTGCCAGTGGAAGTGACAAAACCCGCTTGATCCCCAGGTCTGTAAAGCCCATAGTCTCTTTCAAAACCCAAGAAAAGCAGGGGTTTGTCAGTTTTAGCCTGATTTGACAATTTTGATGCAGCTACTTTGGACTATATAACAAGGAACCTGGAAGCTTATGAAATGTATTCAAATATCTGACAAGCTCTTCCATTTTTGCAGACTGTATTCATTAAAAAAGTCATGCAAATGATCATGCAGCTATTTTGCTGTGCTCGTGCAATGAGACTTGCGATCGTGACTATTCAGGAGAAAAGTACAGTCCTGTGAGCTAACAGTGAGGCTGAAGGAGACTAAAATCTCAGACCAGCTTATGCTTTTTTATCAGAGACAGAGAACTAAATTCAGCTATTTTAGCAGCATGCTGTTCAGTAATGTTCATCAAAAACTGGAGAACAGAAATCGAGGAGGAAAACACTGGTGATTCGTTTTGTCAGAATCTAAACACAGCATGTTTAGTACTGGAGTCTCAGCACAAAGCTTGGTGACACTGTGGCATCCTTTGCATTGTAAATAGCAGAGACAGACCCTGGCACTCTCCTTCCCACTAAAGGAGTCCTGGATCTGGCCTGCCTTTCAGCACTGCAATGAGACTCATCTCCATGTAGCCTCAGGAGACAAAAGCAGGTGTTGTATCTCATGGGAATCGAGGAAGACTACTCACCATCTTTACTGTGGAACACTAAGAATGTTGCAATTCCCTCTGAAAGGATCCCATCTCTTCAGTAAAGAAAAACAGTCTTGGCCGGGCATGGTGGCTCATGCCTATAATCCCAGCACTTTGGGAGGCTGAGGTGAGAGGACTGCCTGAGCCCACGGGTTTCAGACCAGCCCAGGCAACTTGACGAGACCTCATCTCTACAATGAACCAAAAAAAAAAAAAAAAAAATTAGCCAGGCATGGTGGTGTGTGCCTGTAGTTCCAGCAACTTGGAAGGCTGAGGTGGTAGGATAGGCTAAGCCCAGCAGGTCAAGGCTGCAGTGGCCGTGAACATGCCACTACACTCCAGCCTGGGTGACAGAGTGAGACTCCAACTCAAAAAAGAAAAAAGAGAAAAAGAAAAACAGTCTAATTTCATCATCTGAACAACAGTCTTGGGCAGACCAAAGGGACTAAGTCTGAGCAGAAGTTCTTAACCTTGGCTACACACTGAAATAGCCTGAGTAACTTTTTAAAAATATCGATACCTGAATTCTACCCCTAGGGCCTCAGTTATCCACCAGATGCATGACTGTCCAGATAGAAACTCCATGTGTAATTGAGGGCCTGGGATGTCATGGTGACTGTCAAACTTTTCAGGGCAAAGTTTTTGGCAACTTGCCAGTCAGAGAGATGAATAAAAGAAACAGAGTCTGAGAGAAGTGGTCTGCCTGAATTCCTTCTGTAACTACCCGTGAAATCACAATCAAGGTTGGCCATGTTATTTAAGAAAATGGTGGACAAGAGCAGCTTATTTATTTGTTTATTTGTTTATTGAATTGGGGGTCACATTTGGCCGCCCAGACTGGGATGCAGTGGCGCGATCACAGCTCACTGCAGCCTCACCCGCCTGGACTCAGGTGATCCCTCCGCCTCAGTATCCTGAGTAGCCAGGACTACAAGCACTCGCCACCATGCCCAGCTCATTTTTTTTCAGGAGACGAGGACTTAATATGTTTCACAGGCTTGTTTCCAACTCTTGGGCCCAAGCAATCCTCCTGCTTCAGCCTCCCAACACTTTGGGATTACAGGAGTGAGTCATCAAACTGACTGACAGCAGCATTTTGAAGAGTGATTTATTCTACTGAGTGAAGAAGAAATGGAAACCACATAAAAGAGGATCTAATGGAGTTAGACGGAGTTCACAGAAGACATGAGTTGAGCACTTATTATGCAATAAAGAGCTGGGGAACAAGTACTGAATAAGACACTGCCTCGGCCTAACAGGACTCATAGCTTATAAGAGGTGACAGCCGTTGAAATTCATGATACCTACGTAATGCATAATGATGTCGAAGGCTGGTATGTGAAGACATGGGAGCCCAGAGCCCAGTCCTGGGGTTTGTGGAAAGCATCTAGTAGAAGGAAACCCAAGCTAGTCATGAAAAAGGAGCCAGCCAGGAAGAGGGCGTGGGAGGTATGGGAAGTGTGCTCTGGGTGGTGGCAGAAAGATGTGAGCACAGAAAGAGCTGGTAGATATTTTCAGAAGTCATAACTGGTTCTCCAGGTCTGTCATGTACATTTTATTATTGGATCATCACTTGGGTGGAAAATGATATCCAAAAAACATAGGACTGATATTGGTACCCAAGGGCACCCTCTCCTTGCTTTCCCCCCTCAATCCTCTAAAGACTGCACCCGAGGGGGACTCTCTTCCCCTTTCTATCTCCTTCATGTGGTCCCTTATGGTGGCAGAGCTGCACAAGCCATAGCCAGCTCCGGGGGGCACAATGTACACACTTGTCACTATTTCAGGGTTGAGCATGTCATCTCCTTGTCCATCTTGCACTGGGTGTTTGTCTTCTCTCTTCTGTTCTATTCTAGAATGCTATTCTGTTCTAGCATTCTATCTTCCGTACTGTGGAGTAGAAGAGGCACAATGTGTTCCAGACCATCCTGGGTTTGATTTTCTTCTCCACTTCTCACTAGCTGGGTGACCCAGAGAGTATCTCCCCACCTGTATGCTGTGATGCTGCACTCTGACTCTTCTGGAATGGGAACGCTCTAAGCACAGTGTCTGGAAGGGTTCTCAGTAACTTTGAACTTGCCTCTCATTTCCTTCTCTTTGCTTCTTTCCAAGTTAGAGCCAAATCTAAGACACCCCAGTCATTGCACAGATGAGGTCTTTTGGGTCTAGTTTCCTCATACTTCATCTTAAAATCCTGCTGTAGTACATGCCAGGCAGTGCTGGCAGCCTTAGTGGTAATTCGCTTGCAGAAATCGCTCCAGATTGGACCATTCTCTCCACACAGCATCCCTCCCCATGTCCTTTAAGCTCTTCCAACTGAAATGTGCCCTCCCTGGACACCACATGTATTATGGAGCTGCATGTGCTCTTACCATTCCAACCCAAAGCAAACACCGCATTTTACCAGCCCTACTGTTGCTAAGTAACTTCCGTCTTCCTCATTCTTTTCCTTCTGCCCTCCCCTTTTGTAACTGGCATGACCATTATCTTCTCATGCATACTTCCTTCTCTGTCTTCATGTCTACCCCATGTCCCCAGAGAGCTACACCATATCTGTCCTTTCCTTAGGGTCCTGGTATGCTGGACTCCTACCACAGACATGTGGAGTAAGAAGCCCAAGCAAAGGCCTGTATGAAAGAAGACAGAGGCTGAGCTTAGTGGCTCAGTCTGTAATCCCAGCACTTTGGGAGGCCGAGGCGAGTGGATTGCCTAAACCCGCGGGTTTGAGACCTGCCTGGGCAACTTGGGAAGACCTCGTCTCTACAATAAATCTAAAATTAGCCAGACGTGGTAGCATGCACCTGTAGTTCCAGCTACTTGGGAGGCTGAGGAGGAAGGATCGCCGGAGCCCAGCAGGTTGAAGCTGTGGTGGCTGGGAGTGTGCCACTGCACTCCAGTCTGGGTGATAGTAAGGCTCCAACTCAAAAAAAAAAAAGAAAGAAGACAGAAAGACTACTCCTTCACTGGTTTCTCCATCCCTAGTTTTAGAATAATGTCTGTTCCTCTTTCCAACAAAAAAGACAACAAAAATCAAAGTAGACAACTAAATATCATAACAATTGATTTTTGTTGAACTCATTTTATCCTTGGTCTTACTTTGTCATCTATTAAAAGATTTTGCCACTATACGTCAAAAGATTTAGTGACTTTTAGACAATTATTTGGTCCTAGGTAATTCCTTCTACAGTTAAGACAAATAGCACGTTCAATCTAGTGAATCAAAATAATCACAATACCGTTTCACTTGTCAGATACAAGGTCATCATCATGATCTATGTACTTTCCATATAGGTAAATAATGACAAGAAAACATTAGGGGCAGAGTGGGTAGCAATATATTTAATGCTTTCCTCCAGCAATTTGTTATAGGCAACAGTCAATTAGATTTCTTTTTTTTTTTTTTGTGTTGGTGTCTCACTGTGTGGCCCCGCCTGGAGTGCAGTGGCCACTCCCGGCCACCGCAGCCTCGACCTGCTGGGCTCCGG
>CAUYQG010291883.1:75-12702 GCA_963574415.1 Tarsius wallacei
TATATCCTTTAACAAATCTCTTCTATCTCTCCCTTACTCCTACTCTTCCCAGCCGGTAGAATTGAACTTTATTAGTTTAAGATTTTGTTGATTTGCTACAGCACAAATGAATTTATTTACATGATTTCAAATAGAATTTCACCTATGAAAATATTTGCTCTTTTTCTAAGTGAAGGTGTTCTTCACTGCTGGGCCATTATTGGCTCTGAAATTTCTCTAGGTGAGAAATGGCAGTCTAGTTATAAAGAAAACTGAACTGGTCTGAAACTGCGTTTCCAATGAAGATTGAGTATACCTTCTCTGAAATACCTTCAGAAGAGTCCAGACATTTTGTATCGTCACAGAATTCAAAAGAAGTGTTTCAAGGTTTCAAATTTTGGAATATTCGCATATATTAGTAAGATATCTTGGGTATGGGATCCAAGTGTGAAGAAAAATTCATTTATGTTTCACATACAACTCATACACATAACCTGGAGGTAATTTTATTTTTTCCTATGGGCCCTGAATAAACTATGTTGTGTACCTCCGTAGCTGTGACTTGAGGTCATGGTTGCATGAGGTCAGGTGTGGAATTTTCCACTTGTGTTATCTCTCAAAAACTTCCATATTTTAGAGTATTTTGCATTTTAGATTTTCAGGTTGGGGATACTAAACCTGTACTTCATGATCTCACTTAAATGTGGACTCTAAAACAATTGAACTCATGGAAGCAGAGAGTACTTACTGTCTGCAGTATTAAGATGTAACTTGAGGGCAACCCCCTCGGGCCCCCTCCCACTGTGGGAACTTTTCTGTCCTCTTAATAAATTCTACTTTCTCAAAAAAATAAAATAAAATAAAAATGTAACTTGAACTATTAAAAATCTTTAAAATAGATACAGATTTTAAAGATTCATTGAAATACGTATTTTCAAAATATGTTCTTAGAGGGAGCTTTTGAATATGAAATAAGCACACATATGCCAACTTCTGAGGTTTTCGTGCTATGTGTTTAGTGATTTTTAATATATGGACTTATCTTTAGCTTAGATATTCTTGAATAAGAATTGTCTCTAAACTTTCATTTTTAAATAAAACTGGGCTATCCCAGTAAATGCAGATTTTTTGATCCTTTCCTTAATTAATCTTTGTTTTTCTCTCAGCACTATAGTGAAGAGATAGGACCAGACCAAACTGAAGAGTCATTTTTCTGAGATGTGATCAACATAGTTAAATAGTTCTTCATTGTTATTGTTGTTATTGTTTTCCCAGCCTTCACCCTGGCGATCTCTATCCCTTCACCAGGAAGCCTCTGTTTATCATTGTGGATTCCTCCAATAGTGTTGCATACAAGGTGAGTTAGAGCTGTTGCACAGGTAGACCCAAGGGTACCCACTCTTAATGTGTGCCTTTTTACTTTGCTTTATTTTATTTAATTTTACACAATTTGTATTTAGTATTTCTTTTCTTTTGAGGTTGTGCATGCTAGTCAGGATCTGGTGCTATGAATAGAAAGAAGAAGAAATCACATGAATGGACACTCTGTGGAAAATAATAAATCCTCCTGCAGGAAAAAAATATTCAAGATTTTCAAGATCTCTGGTGGGAGGTTTACTTTTATATATAACCCAGAATAATTTTCTTTTATAGAGGTAGAGATGTGAGGGGGAATTTTATTTTCTAGTGTTCATATGTTTTCCCCTTCTGCACACTGAGCTGCTGTAGTTTGCCACTTCTATTTCGTGTGATGCAATTATAGTCTTTGAATATTAACATACTGTTTTATATACACTTAATTTTTTAAAAATGTATGGCAATCAGGAAAAAGATTGCTGTGAATGCTGAAATAAGTGACAAGAATCTAACTTCAGTATCCTTTGTTTTATATTTTGCTGTCAAAGTGATGATTTTCAATTATTCTAAAATGGCCAGTAGTGAGACACTTTGAAAGTCGGATATTAGAATTCAAACTTAAGTAATTTACAGGAAAATGAAAGCACAATCTTTAGAGTCTTTTGTATCTGGTTGTAAAGTTTCTTTAGTGAAAAATATATTTAGAAATATGCTGGGTGCACAGATCTGCCACTTTAAACTATTTCTGTTGTGGGTGTCCATATTATAGATAGGTGGAGAAGCAAAACAGTTGTAGGTTTATTTCAGAAGTGTAGTGGCAATGTCTGGTAGCAAAGAGAGCTGACCCTAAGTCTGTGTTTTCCATTTAGTGTTCATGTTTAGTTTTACTTTTCAAACCTAAACTCTGAATTCTAAGAGCGTCCAACCCATCCTGAATTTCTCAACATATTTCCTGTTTTCCATTTGGTCAGTTTAGTATTACAACTTTTGACTTTTACAAAAGTTAGCTGTGTACTTTCTTAAACTGTGTGTGTTATATTGTGGAAGGTGGGAGGGTGTGGGAGGCTGCTGAAGCAAAAGGTTTATTGGCTACCCCAATTAAACTTATAAAACCAGAAGAGTCCAGACATTTTGTATCGTCACAGAATTCAAAAGAAGCACTCTGTGTCTTTGTCAATGATAATGAATCAGTTACTACAGTTTGATGTGATAGAATGTGTTGATACACCAGCTCAAGTGTATTGTTTAACATGAACTAGCATTCATTTAGAGTGTTTTAGCAATCTATCCATTTCTCTCAATTTAATTGGACATTATAGGATACTACCTCTTATAATCACAATAATATCATTCATTGTATGCGCCTGCTATTTCCAGAGCACTGTTTGGATGTAGAATAAATATTGGATGCTGATTTTTAAAAACACCACTGCCATTATTGGAAATGTATTTACTCAATTATGCATCATGATTTAATTCTAAATTTTAAAATTCTGATGCCTAGGACATCTGTGCAATAATAGAAAGGGTTTTTTAGTTTTGTTTTTGTAGTTTTGGTTTTTGTTTTTGGTTGAAGTCTCACTCCATTACCCAGGCTAGAGTGCAGTGGCACACTCAAGGCTACTTCAGCCTCAACCTCCTGGGCTCAGGCGATTCTTTTGCCTCAGCCTCCCAAGTAGCTGGGCCTACAGGCGTGCACCAGCATGCCTGGCTAGTTTTTTTATTTATTGTAGAAACCAAGCCTCGCCCAGTTGCCAGGCTGGTCTTGAACCCCAGGGCTTAGGCAGTCAGTCTTCTTGTCTCTGTCTCCCAAAGTGCTGGGATTACAGATGTGAGCTACCACACCCAGCCGAAAGGGTTTTTTTTGTTGTTGTCATTTATTTATTTCCCGATGGCACACGCAGCATCACTCCTAAACAATTAAATTGTCCGGAACATGATAATCTTCTGAAGTGAGAAGGGGACCCCATATACAGTAGTCAAATCAGACCATGGCACAGACCAATTTAGTCTTTTTAAAAACTGGTACTACTGGCACTGCTGGCCTGGTGCATGGGGTCGTGTGAAGTGGCAGCGGCAGCTTGGCCCCCAGAGCCGGCCTGGTGTGCCAGGTTCCTCCTTCCTTCTGCTGCCATCATTGCCACCACACCCCACGGCCAGTTGGGCTGTAGTGCAGAGGCTGCTGGCAGCATTGCCCTCAGGCCTGGCAAGGCCTGAGCCCAGCTTCGCCTGCAGGGCCATGGGAAGAACCGGAGGAGTGGGGCCAGCACTAGCTCCACAGAGGTGACAAGAGAAACAGAGAACTTCAGTCAGGGCAAACACAGCAAGAAAATGTGAACCCGAGGCCTCAGAAGAATCACTGAATGGCTTACATATTTGACAACATGCATCAACAGTGCTTCTGTTGGCCGCATGCTTGTGGGTGATTTTCATGTTCATGGTGGCCAGC
This sequence comes from Tarsius wallacei, assembly GCA_963574415.1. Taxonomy (NCBI): domain Eukaryota; kingdom Metazoa; phylum Chordata; class Mammalia; order Primates; family Tarsiidae; genus Tarsius; species Tarsius wallacei. The sequence goes on from CAUYQG010291883.1 coordinate 3,860, forward strand.
AAGTTCATCACATTGACTTTTAAAGAATCAGATGCCTACAGCGCCATACAGGAGTTTCTGTTCCTAACAGCCATGCCAGAAGTGGGGAAGTTGCCAGAAGGGAAGCACTTTCCTGAGGAACTGAAGTCAATGGAGAAAATGCTCCTGGGCAGCTGACTATTTCAACCCCTGGTCTATCTGGAGTGCCTGGAACTCACCAGAAGCAGCATTTGCAGGGATGTAGCCCTGAATAATCTCTCATACAATCCTGTCTCCGAGTTTGTCCTGGACTGAACATTTGTCTGTGACAAACACAACATTCTTTTTTTTTTTTTTGAAATGGAGTCTCACTCCATCACCCAGGCTGGAGTGCAGTGGCATGCTCATGGCCACTCCAACGTCGACCTGCGATCCTTCACCTCAATATTCTACTTTTTCTTTTCAGGCAATTCTTCACCTCAGCCTTCCAAGTAGCCGGCACTACAGGGGTGCACACTACCACACCCAGCTAATTTTTTAAATTTATTTTAGAGATGTGGGCTCAGGCAATCCCCTCACCTTGGCCTCCCAAAGTGCTGGGATTACAGGCTTGAGTCACCATACCCGGCCCAAGCACAAGATTCTTTTCTGCCAGACTCCCAAAGAGGGCAACACCCAGTGGAAGGAAGTGCTGATTGTTCTAAATGGTGCATTCCCTTCCACTGAGGAGATCCTCGAGAACATGGTGCATGCTCACAGGAAGAACGGCCTCACTCGCCTCTTTGTTCAGTGATACAGAAATCCAGAGGCGATTGAAGACAAACATCAAGTTTGTCATTGTAAGAGATCCCTTCGAAAGATTTATTTCTGCATTTTCGGATAAGTTTGTTCATAATCCCTGGGTTGAACCTTGATATAAGCATCAATTTGCCCCAGCATCATCAGAAAATACAGGAGGAAAAGGATGGAGACCTGGGGGATTCGAAGTTCGAAGATTTTGTGCACTACCTGGGCGACCCGAACCACAGGTGGAGACCTTTAGTTTGAGGGCCACATCATTCACTGGGTGACATATGTAGAGTGCTGTGTACCCTGGGAGATAATGTATACTGTGATTGGACACCAACAGACCCTAGAGGATGATGCCCTGTACATCTTAAAAGAAGCCAGTATAGACCACCTGGTGTAGTACCCGACCATCCCTCTAGGCATCACTATGTATAATAGAACCAAGGTGGAGCACTATTTTCTGGTCATCAGCAAATGGACACCTGCATGCATGTTTTGAGGGGGACTTTAAGCTCTTTTGGTATCAGAAACCAGACTGTTTGCTAAACTAATGCATAAGATCTATGAATTCAGATGTCTTTATTAGACCAGGGCCTAACCAGGTGGAGATCTGAGTATAGAAATTACATGTCCTCTACCACATCCCACCTTTTAGGACTCCCCAGCTCTCCCATGGGCCTGTGATGCTGGACCCCAACTGTTACAACTTAGTTTGGATATTTAGATGCTCTAAGGACCCCACCCCCAACCTCTACCAGGTCATTGGATGCCACTGGCCTTTGCTCTCCTTAGAGGAGAGAAAAGACTGAACACTTGCAGTCTGACAGACTGACAAGGGAGGAGACATTACACGGCATTAGGGGTACTTTCTTTAAGTTGTCAAAGAAGAGGGTGCACAAGGCTCTCCTGGCTGTTGGGGTGGTCTTGCCTGTCACAAGTGGATCACAGGAACAGTACCCAGCTCTTTCAAGAGGGATGGAGAAGCAAGGGGACTGCAGAAATAGAGTGGCTCATACAACATCAACTCTGAGGGGTAAACTGACAGACACCTTAGGCTTTTATCTTGGCATTGCTATGACCATGGAGGCAAACCATTCTATCTGTAACTGTTTTGTTCCTGTGACATCAGTGGTGGCCAGAGAATGACTTCTACCAGTCCCTCTTTTCAAAACCCATGTGTTTGTGACGCTGGTTCATGTTTTTGGACCTCTGTCTGGCAAGTGTTTATCTCATTCAGCATAGGAGATGCAGTTTTGGAAAGTGCAGGGAGTATAGGCTCCTTCTACCTGAGAAGGGGAACATCTTTGGGGGTCTTCAAAGGATCATGGCACAGGAAAGGCAGAGTTAGTTGGGCCTTGGAGCTTTGGCTGCTGTGGATTTGGGCATGTCTGTCCTGACTTGTCACAACTAGATGGGCAACAGGGTGTCTCCACCTGTCTCCTCCAGTGACCTCCCCTGGGACCAAAGACTAGCAGGGGCAACATGTCAGCACTGCAGAGTTTAGTGCAGTTTACACATTTCTTTTTTTTTTTTTTTTTGAGTTGGAGTCTCACTCTGTCACCCAGACTGGAGTGCAGTGGCAGGCTCCCGGCCACCGCAGCCTCAATCTGCTGGGCACAGGCAATCCTTCCACCTCAGCCTTCCAAGTAGCCAGAACTACAGGCATGCGCTACCACACCCAGCTAATTTTTTGTTTTATTGTAGAGACGAGGTCTCGCCAAGTTGCCCAGTGGGTCTCAAACCCATGGGCTCAGGCAATCCACTTGCCTTGGCCTCCCAAAGTGCTGGGATTACAGGCTGAACCACCGAGCCTGGCCCAATTTACACATTTCAACTTCCTTTCATCTCACAAAATGTGTACCGCTGGACCCATTTCTGATAAAGTCACCATTCTTGAGTATATGGCTAGAAGGTAGGTAACCAACTTCACCAGCAATAATATCCAGGGCAAGGTGGCCTCTAGGCACTGAGGTGAGGAACAAGCCACAGTGACCATTTCAGATGCCATCACACAGCCCCAGCCACTGAGAGATGCCAGGACAAGGACATTTTCCTGACGTGTGTCCCCAGCTTGGGTCTGCACAGTGCTGCTGAGACTGGGGCAGAGGGAACCAGGCTTTCCTTAAAGGCAGCCTTAATCTTCCTGTTTTCAACACAGTTTCCTGAACTTGTAAATGTGAAAGTAAGATAAAATTTAATATATGTGCACCCCAAAAACTGGTACTCCTAAATGCAACTAATTCAAGCATGTAGTTCTCTGTGGTAACATATGAAGATGTCTGATGATTACTTTTCCCACAAAAGCATGTATAAAGTTTTATGCTACTACTTTACATGTGTTTAATGAAAATAGAGAACTGGGTGATATATGTGTTTTTTTGTTTTGTTTTGTTTTAGTTTCTACTTTGCTATATATGTTTTTATATATTCGTATATATATATGAATGTTTTATGTGTATATAAGTGATTTCTAAATATGTTTTCATTTAAACATGAAACTTTTATGTATATTTCTTCATTAATTCTTTTCACTCAGAGACATCTCACAGATCATCTACCAGCAACTAGTGCACTTTTTTACAAAATAGGGGAAAATGAATTACTTCATATTAAATAGCATAGCATCAGAACCAGCTATTTTATTGTAATGATATTTGACTTATAATGGAATTTTGGACATTGAAGAACTTATTTATAACAAAAAAATCAAAATTTTGTATTTTATATTTTTCTAATGTGTGGCAATGTGTGAAACAGTCACCAACATGCATTGCAGGTTCATTGATACATGGTGTGCAATAATAATTTGTTTGACGTCTTCCACCTGTTGCTTTTCTATTTGAGCAGACAATGCAGTCTTGTTTTCTTCCTCCCACATTAATAATATATAATTTATTGTCCAGTCTGTTGTTCGAAGAGATGTGGAAGGATGTACTCATGATTCTTGAAAACCACTTCTCAACTTATCAATCAGAAGCTTGACAGATTTCAGATAGGACATAGGTTTTTTATTGTTTTGGAATGGAAAATTGTAAGGAAACGTACATCCATTTTTGAACAATTTGTGCTTGTATAAGTTTGTCCTGTATAATCACCAGCAATCTCTTTATGTCCCCTGAGAGGGGACATCTGAAAAGATATACCATGTTCCTTCAGAGGGGAGATCTGAGTGCAGAGGGTTAAAACTCTACTTTTTTTTCATGGAAGTAACTCATGCATACTATTTAAGCTGTAGTTCTCCACTCTTTCTGTGCATCAGAAACATTGACAGCCCTTTCAGAACCACCTGTAGCTGGCTCCCACTTCCTGTGATTCTGATTCACTTGACCTGGGTGGGGCTCAGCTGTCTATATAAGACTAAATCCAGTGTGCTCTCAGAGTAAGAACTACTCAGTGAAAAAGTCCCTCAGGCTCCTTACAGTCCTTGCAGTACCACATTTGCCTCTTCCCAGAGGAGACCCTTTAAATCATTTTTTTAGCTGATTATTTTGTTAATTAACCACCATTCTTTCTAAATAATATGCTGGGTAGCTAATTTTATCCACCCAGTTTTGATTAGCTGAATATTTAGTGCTTGTATTATTATAACGGTAAAATGCTTTTGACAACTAAGGCATATAGTAAACTATGATTTCTTTTTCCTTCCTTTGTGACTTTTTACTTTTTTTGGAACAAATTATGTCTTTCTTGGTTTTTGTTTTAACTTATCACTAGTTAAATCCCAGTCTCCAGTTATCTAAGTCTTCTTTTAGGTTCTTCATATTTGTCAGCTAATTTTATCAGCTCTTGATTATATTTATTTATTTATTTATTTTTGAATTGGTGTCTCACTCTGTTGCCCAAGCTAGAGTGCAGTGGCATGATCATGGCTCACCACAGCCTCAACCTCCTGGGCTCATTCCACCTCGGCCTCCTGAATAGCTGGGACTACAGGCTTGAGCCACCATGCTCAGCTAATTTTTATTTTTATTTTTGGTAGAGATGAGGTCTTGCTATGTTGCCTAGGCTCGAACTCCTGGGCTCAAGTAATCCTCTAACCTTGGCCTCCAAAAGTGTTGGGGTTACAGGCATGAGCCACTGTGCCCAACCTCTAGTCTCTTAATTTTATCTTTGTGATGAATTATCTCCCAGAGACTCAGAACTGGTCCCCTCAACATATGCTGCTTAGCTGTCATCCCAGAATTGCTTTTCATTATTATCCTGGCAGTTCTTTATTTCCCTTCTATATCGAATTCCCTTTTTCCTATATCCTGTTATCCTTTTCTTATTTACTCTCTGGTTAGTGCAGCATCTTCTGTAGTAACTTCCTGAGAAAGAGTGAATATAATAAAATATTCGAGGTTCTGCACTTCTGCAAATGTGTTTAATTTACTCTCACATTAATGATGGTTTTAGTATATATCAAATTTGAAAAGTATTGCTACATTGCTTTCCAGCTTCTAGTATTTCTTAAGAAATACGGAACATTCTAATTCTGTATTCTTTTAGAGCAACCTTCCAGTCTCTGGAAGCATATAGAATCCTTTCTTTTTCTCTAACAATTTTTCAGTTTCTCAACAATGTGCTCTTGTCTGGGCATATTTTTAACCATGCTGCTTGGCATGTATTTGGTAAATTCTTTCATTCTGCAAACTCTGCCATTTTCTTGAGGTAGTCCATGATTTTCTCCCCTGCATTTTTTTTTTTTTTTCCTATTCTAGCTTTTGGGAACTTTTATTCATATATTGGACCTTCTGGTGTAGTTGTCTGATTTTCTTATTTTTATTGTCTATTCTTTACTCTTTTTGCTGTTTAGGAAATTTTTTCCTCTAGGAAATTTCCTCTCCTCTATCTTCTCTTTTATTGAGATTTTTCATTTCTCTAAATTTTCCTTTCATATATAGTTACAGATGTATGTGTATATATATAACACATATATATACATATACATATAAAATTTTCTTATGGTTGAAATATCTCTCTTACCTTTGAGAATATCAATGAGTATTTAAAAATTCTTCTCCCTGCCTGGTATCTGTTTCCTCTGTGTTGGTTTTTTTGTTTGTTTTTGCTTTTGTCTTTTGTATTAGAGACTGTACACATTAGAGTATCATAATTCTTGTCTGCTCATATTTAAGAGTGGAGATTTGCAAACTGATCAGCAACTTTGAGAGGGTGGGTAGGGCTGACTCCAGCCAAGCTGGACTTATTAGTTGGGTCATCTTTTATGTCAGTATCTTGAAGTCTTTCTTTGTTGCCTGATCATGTCTACCAGCAAAAATGCAACTATTCTGCCTGGAATGGAAAAGTCTGATGACAAGCATGACGCTATGTTTTCCCTGGAAAAGGTGAGGGGGAGGGGGGAGAATATGTTCATAGATCCATGTATCTTTATGTACCCAGTGCTTTACAGTTAAAAGATTCTTAGTCAATATATGTTGAATGGTTAAACAAAGGCACTATTATCCTTTTTTTATACTTGAGGAAACTTTGCCTGTGGCGGTTCAGTATCTTGCCTGATATTTCTAGCACCAGTCTTTCTTATTCCAAAACTCATACTCTTTCTACACTTAAAAAAAGCAGAGCTTTTCAGACTATTCTGAGCCTAGTTTCAGAAAAGTAGAACAATTGAAATACTGAGATTTGTATATGGCCCATATTTTGGCTCTTAAGTTTCCATTGGGGTAAACTAAACAAGTTGATTAGTCTTACTTATGATAATATAGTACTAGTGCTAGTTTTGTTTTTTTTTTTAAAGCCCTCAGTCATTTTGGGTAGTACTTCTTTTTGTTCTGCCTTTTTTTTCCTTGGAAGAAGAAAATCCTTTTGAGCATTTAAATATTTATGACAGAGCTGGATCCCTGCCAGAGAAAATGACACGTTTGTCAAACAGGCATGTTTATCTAAATATTCTCACCCTAAAATATTTGACTGATATCTACAGATTGTTGCAGTCTACTAAGGCATTCACAACAAGATTCAGTTATGTTATGAGCTCTTCTCCTAGTCAATCTCACTCTCATTTCATTTCTTTCTCGGTGCTTTGAAAGATCTGCTCTTTGTTTTTGGTGTCCTACAGTTATACTGTGATATGTATAGGTTTGGTTTAACCCGTTGGGATTTGTTGAACTTCTGAAATTAGTAGGTTGGAGTTTTTTGTACTGTTGGGAAATTCTCAGTTATTGTCTCTTCAAGTACTGATGGTACTTCAGCTTCTCTCTCATTGCCTCGTGGAACTCTGATTAAATGTGTGTATTAGACATTCACACTATATGTTCTACATTTCTCTTTTTTTTTTAAGTTGGAGTCTCACTCTGTCGCCCAGACTGGAGTGCATGGCTGCTCCCGGCCACCGCAGCCTCAACCTGCTGGGCTCCGGCGATCCTTCCACCTCAGCCTTCCAAGTAGCTGGAACTGCAGGCGCGCGCTACCACTCCCGGCTGATTTTTTTTTTTAATTTACTGTTGAGATGAGGTCTCGCCAAGTTGCCCAGGTGGGTCTCGAACCCGCAGGCTCAGGCAATCCACTCACCTCAGCCTCCCAAGGCGCAGGATTACAGGCTGAGCCACCGAGCCTGGCATATTTTCTATATTTCTTAACCTCTCTTCTATATTTTCCATCATTTTGTTTCTTTGGTTGGAATTTGTATAGTTTCTTCTAATCTAACTTTTGGTTCCAAATTCTCTCTTCAGCTGTGGGTATATTGCTCTTAAGCCCATCTATTGAATTATATGTTGCTTATGGCATTTTTCATTTCTAGAAGTTCTGTGTGATTCTCTTTCAAATAGTCCGTTGCCCTTTTTATTTTTTATTTTTTGAAAGGAGGGTTTATTGAGAGGACAGAAGAGCTCCCACAATGGGAGGGGCCCCGAGGGGATTGCCCTATTGCCCTTTTTATAGTTTTCTATTTTCAAGCTTATTCTTTATTTCTTTGAACTAAATCAGCATGCTTATTATTTGTTATCTATATGATAATTTCTAGTCCTGAAATTTTTGCTATCTTTGAGGTTTTGCTGTTTAAGATTCCTTTTGCTGTTTTTGTGTCCCTGTTATACTTGATTATTTTTTACCATTTCTTCCCTTTATCCTTAAAATTATTTGTGCAAAGTTTATGGAGCCCTGAAATGAAGGTACGCATTGGTGCAGAGAGGGTCTGCATTTACTTATGCCATACACTTGGAGGCACTACCAGTTTGGGACCATGCTTTTGGGATCACCTAGATGACAGAAATTTGGACTGCAGATACGCAGGAGGGCTGGCTTTTACTGAAAACCATCAGGAACTAATTTTTTTTTTTTTTTTTTTCATTTTTGAAAAACTCAGCACCAAGAAAAATTTGTTTGCAATCCTATGAGGAGTGGCGGGGCCGGGGGAAGGAGGCATCATGTTTGGTTTTGGTTCACCTTTATACTGAGAATGCAGCCCTTTAGGATTTCAATTTTGTGTGGGGTGAGTTTTCTGTTAGATTCCCATTGGGGCAGTTGCTGAGTTCTGACCTTTGTCCCCTTCTCCAGATAAGATCTTTGAAACCTAAATCCAAATTGCTAGATTGCCTCAGGACACAAGAGTTCTAGAATCTGCTTTTTTTCTCAATCTTCTCCCCAGAATTTTCCACATCTTTCTGACATTTTATCAGTGGCATGCCCCTAGGTTTGGTCCTTGTTCTTTTCCAGCTACAGCTGACTCCCCTGATGTGCTTATCTAGTTTTATGACTCTCTATGTTGACAACTTCTAAATTTATATTTCCAGGCAAGACCTCTCTTTGAAACTTGACTCAGATGTTATCTACCTACTCCGTATCTCTAATTGGTAATTCTAGTAAAGATTAATAAGTAAACATGCCCAAGAGACAGTTCTTAGACTTTTCCACATTCAGCTTTCCCCATTTCAGTTAATGGCTATTATGCTTTTATAACCAGAATATATATATATATATATATATATATATTTTTTTTTTTTTTTTTTTTTTGTCAGGGTCTCACTCTGTCATCCAGGCTGGAAATCATGGCTTACTGCAGTAGCTAGGACTACAGGTGCATGCCACTGATAAAATGTCAGAAAGATGTGGAAAATTCTGGGGAGAAGATTGAGAAAAAAAGCAGATTCTAGAACTCT
>CAUYQG010291884.1:0-10885 GCA_963574415.1 Tarsius wallacei
AATTTTTTTATTTATTGTAGAGATGAGGTCTCGCTTGCCCAGGCGGGTCTCGAACCCGCGGGCTCAGGCAATCCACTCACCTCAGCCTCCCAAAGGCGCGGGATTACAGGGAGAGAAACTTTCAATGTCCAGAAATCTAAGTAGTATCTGTCTCTTAAGTTGACCTTTTAAAGAACTTATCCCACAATATCTGAAAGATAGGCTGAAATATCTTTTTAAAATCATGATATTATTATATATCACATTCTAGTGCTTGAAGACTTCTGATTCTGGTAAGAACAGTGACTACTAAGAATTAAATTATTAAGCCAGGCTCAGTGGCTCAGCCTGTAATCCTGTGCTTTGGGAGGCTGAGGTGAGTGGATTGCCTGAGCCCACGGGTTCGAGACCCGCCTGGGCAACTTGGCGAGACCTCATTTCTACAATAAATCAAAAAATCAGCCAGGCGTGGTAGCGCGCACCTGTAGTTCCAGCTACTCGGAAGGCTGAGGCGGAAGGATCTCCAGAGCCCAGCAGGTCAAGGCTGCAATGGCCGGGAGCAGCCACTGCACTCCAGTCTGGGCGACAGAGTGAGACTCCAACTCAAAACAAAACAAAAGAATTAAATTATTAGGAGGAGCGAATTATATAGCCAGGGAACTTTTTGGAATGAATCAATGGAATTTTTTTCAGGAGCATAATAACGAAGTAAACATTATTTCAAGTGTTTGGATATTGTTGAATATTAGATGTTGGGTTATTAGGTAGTAATAAAAACCATGCAACATTATTTAGAAACAGATGACTTTAAAATGTTACAAGGATGGAGGGGCTTTGAAATTCCTTAGACCTTATAGACCTTTTGAAGAAAGATTAACTGAAATGTTATATGAAGTGTTACTGTATTTTACCTTATCATTACTAAGGAACAGTTTTAGTGTATGTAGTAACTAAAAGCCATAACTGTGGGTTAAAATGTATGTTAAAAGTTTTCATTTATGACCAGAAATTGGGTACATTTTCCAAAATGTGATTGGATTTATATTACCTTTTGTTATCTCTTTGTCAGATATTTTTCTTAAAAAAATTTCTACAATGCCACTTTGGTTGGTTGAGCTTCATTCAGGCTTTGCTCCAAAGAATTCTTTCTCAGTGCTGAGAAGGTTTTGACTGTCAGTGAATAGGATTGAATCTCATCATTGTCAATCTGAACTAATCAATAATCCTTGGATTTTCCACGCTATAAAATGGGGATTGTGTGTTTTCTTATGAAAGGTCCAGTGCCTCTGGTGGTCTGGCTTTGTAAGTCTTTGTGGTGTATTAATTTTAACTACATTTTGCTGCCAAAAGGGATAGTTGAAAGCATTGTTTCCCAAAATGTGACACCAGTCTGGCAAGAACTGCTGCTTTGAAAAAAGTATTTCCTATTCAGGTGAACTTCTGGAATTTGCATATGCAATGCATACTAACTTATTAGAGATAACTATGGAGGTTGGAAAGGAGAGGTAGGGAAGAGTATCTTTTTGCATTCAGAGAAATATTTCCACAGATCAAACACTAAGAAATACTGGCTTAAAGTGTTGTTTTAAGAATTTTGCCTCCTTTCTTTTCCTGCTTTGCCTTACTTAAACTGTGAATGATTCTGATGTTAAAATCGCCCCCTTCCTGTTGCCTTTTATTGTGCCATGTTGGGCTTATTTCTGGACTGTACTGGAAACATTTCAGCGATGTGCTCTTTATTGATAAACAGGGTCAGTGTTTCCTACGACATTTAGCCGTTGCTTGTTTGGTCTGGATTCTCTTTGGCCTCATACTTTGTCTATCTGGTTCCCACCAGAATTCATGAGACTGTCCGATTAGCTGACATTGTTTGCATTGTATGGTTGGGAGTTGTTCTTTTTCACCTCTCTAATCTTTGTTTCTACAGGCCTGTCATCTTTGCTTCAGAGTGTCACTGGGAACCCAGTTCCAGCCAGTGACGCTGCATCGCAGAGCACTTCAGCCTCCCCTGCCAGCACCACGGTCTCTACCATAAAGGGAAGAAATCTGCCCTCCAACACCCAGTCTTTTATTCCCAAAAGCTTCAACTTTTCTCCTAACTCGTCAACCTCTGAAGTCTCTTCCACTTCAGCCAGCAAGGCCTCAATTGGGCAGAGCCCAGGGCTTCCAAGCACTACTTTTAAACTGCCGTCCAACTCCCTGGGGTTTACAGGCACCCACAATACTAGCCCTGCTGCCCAACCTACTGAAGTTGCCATGTGCCAATCTTCAGAGAGCTCCAAGCCAAAGCTGGAGTCAGAGTCTACTTCCCCAAGCCTGGAAATGAAGATCCACAACTTCTTAAAAGGTAACCCTGGTTTCAGTGGCTTAAATTTAAACATCCCAATCCTGAGCAGTTTGGGGTCCAGCGCCCCATCAGAGAGCCATCCCTCAGACTTCCAGCGTGGCCCTACTAGCACCTCAGTCGACAACATTGATGGAACCCCTGTGCGTGATGAACGGAGTGGGACACCCACCCAGGATGAGATGATGGACAAGCCCACGTCCAGCAGTGTAGATACCATGTCCCTGCTTTCTAAGATCATTAGCCCTGGTTCCTCAACACCCAGCAGTACAAGATCACCACCCCCTGGGAGAGATGAAAGCTATCCCCGGGAGCTCTCCAATTCTGTATCTACGTATCGACCCTTTGGCCTGGGCAGTGAATCTCCCTATAAGCAGCCTTCTGATGGAATGGAGAGACCATCTTCCCTGATGGACTCTTCACAGGAAAAGTTCTATCCAGATACTTCTTTCCAAGAAGATGAGGATTACCGAGATTTTGAGTATTCAGGGCCTCCACCCTCTGCCATGATGAACCTAGAGAAGAAACCAGCCAAATCTATCCTGAAATCAAGCAAGCTTTCTGATACCACCGAGTACCAGCCAATCCTGTCCAGTTATAGCCACAGGGCCCAAGAATTTGGGGTAAAGTCTGCTTTCCCTCCATCTGTAAGGGCCCTTCTGGACTCTAGCGAGAACTGTGACCGTCTCTCATCTTCCCCTGGGCTATTTGGTGCCTTCAGCATAAGAGGGAATGAACCTGGGTCTGACCGGTCACCATCACCGAGTAAGAATGATTCATTTTTCACCCCTGACTCCAACCACAATAGCTTGTCTCAATCTACCACTGGGCATCTCAGTTTACCACAGAAGCAGTACCCAGACTCTCCTCACCCAGTCCCACATCGTTCCCTTTTCTCTCCGCAGAATACCCTTGCCGCTCCCACGGGTCACCCACCCACATCAGGCGTGGAGAAAGTCCTGGCCTCCACCATTTCCACCACGTCGACGATTGAGTTTAAGAATATGCTTAAAAACGCCTCACGCAAGCCCTCAGATGATAAGCATTTTGGCCAGGCCCCCAGCAAGGGCACTTCAGGTGATGGTGTCAGTCTCTCAAACCTCGCCCAGCCCGGCCTGACCACCACTGATCAGCAGCAGCAAGAAGAGCACTACCGCATAGAAACCCGCGTCTCCTCCTCCTGCTTAGACTTGCCTGATAGCACAGAAGAAAAGGGGGCCCCTATAGAAACCTTGGGTTATCATAACGCATCCAATAGGAGGATGTCAGGAGAGCCGATACAGACCGTAGAGTCCATCCGAGTTCCTGGGAAGGGAAATAGAGGACATGGGCGTGAGGCATCAAGGGTGGGTTGGTTCGATCTGAGCACGTCAGGCAGCTCTTTTGACAATGGCCCTTCAAGTGCCTCAGAGTTGGCATCCCTTGGGGGTGGGGGCAGCGGAGGCCTCGCTGGCTTTAAAACAGCACCGTACAAGGAACGGGCGCCCCAGTTTCAGGAGAGTGTCGGCAGCTTTCGTTCCAACAGTTTCAACTCAACATTTGAGCATCATCTGCCCCCGTCCCCCTTGGAACATGGGACACCCTTCCAGAGAGAGCCAGTGGGGCCATCATCTGGCCCACCTGCCCCTCCTAAGGATCACGGTGGTATCTTCTCTCGAGATGCACCCACTCATCTACCCTCTGTGGATCTTTCGAACCCCTTCACAAAGGAGGCAGCCCTGGCCCACGCTGCCCCACCCCCTCCTCCTGGAGAGCACAGCGGAGTTCCTTTCCCTGCCCCACCCCCTCCTCCACCCCCTGGGGAGCATAGCAGCAGTGGTGGGGGTGGTGTCCCCTTCTCCACTCCACCCCCTCCTCCACCCCCCGTCGACCACTCTGGAGTTGTGCCCTTCCCAACCCCACCACTGGCAGACCACGGAGTGGCAGGGGCTGTGGCAGTATTTCCCAAGGACCATAGTTCCCTCCTTCAAGGGACCCTGGCTGAGCATTTTGGGGTGCTCCCAGGCCCCAGGGACCATGGGGGCCCCACCCAACGGGACCTCAACGGCCCTGGCCTTAGTCGTGTACGAGAGAGCCTGAGCCTACCCTCTCATTCTCTGGAGCACCTGGGCCCAGCCCATGGAGGAGGAGCGGGGGGAGGCGGCAACAGCAGCAGTGGCCCCCCCTTGGGTCCCTCACACAGAGACGCCATCAGCCGAAGTGGTATGATTTTACGGAGTCCCCGGCCAGACTTTCGGCCTAGGGAACCTTTTCTCGGCAGAGACCCGTTTCACAGTTTGAAGAGACCCAGGCCACCTTTTGCTAGGGGCCCTCCGTTCTTTGCACCAAAACGCCCTTTCTTCCCTCCCAGGTACTGATGGAAACCCAGGGAAAGCCATTGTCTAGAGAGCATTGGAAGTAGGAGTTTGGTTTATTGTTGTTTTTGTTTCCCCTCCCTTGATTTATTTTGTTGTTGTTGTTATAACAAAGGGCCTCTCTTCCGAATTAAAAAGTCATACATGCTTACATTTCACTATCCATTCGATCCTCCCTCCCACTGCACTTACCTACCTTCCCCAAGCTGTTTATATTTAAAAAAGAAAAAGGTAAAAAGACACAAAGCCACTTCATTTGGCTGGGGGCTTGGGGAGTGGGGAGGAAAACAATCTTTATTTTACCCCACCTATCGAAGAGTATTATTACATTTGAAATAAAACTTCCATCAGTACAGAGAATCACATGCGCAATGTTGGGGTGTTATTTTGGGCTTGGCTTGTCCCGCAGTCAATGGAAGGACACTTGTCCCTTTCTCTTTCCAGCTAAGCTGCTATAGCCAACGGCTCCCTTTCCTTTGTGCTCTGTGCCCCACCATGTTGCTAGGGAGGAAACGTGGGACACCTTGTACCTGTCAGGCTTGTTTGTTTTCCTTTGTTTGGTTTTGAAAGGCATATTAAAGTTGAGTTATTTACTCTTCTCCTCAAATACTTTTTAAAAATGTAATCAGCCTCTTCCTCTAAGGTACTATCAGGCAGTGACTTTGAGGAGATACAGACCTCATTCTATTCTATTAAAAATAATCCATCTTTGTCCTTGGCATGAAAAAGATAGGGCTGGATATAATTTCGAGGTTAAATAGAAGTGACTATAATATAAAATTAGAAAAGCAACCATTAATGGTGTGATGTGACCTGCCCATCCTTAGTAAACAAGAGAAAACAGGAAACGTTTTCAAGTTAGTTTTCATGCTTTACACCAAGCTCTTGCCTCCTGCTTTTTTTTTTTTTTAATTTTTCTCCCTCTGTTTTTACTTCTGTGGCCAGAAAGTCACCAGAGTTGACTGTTGATACAAAGGTGCAACTGAAATATTATCCCTGCATTTTTAAATATAAGTAGATAGTAATTTTACCATGGTGCCTCCCTAATGTAAGTGACATTTGTTGGTGGTTTTCAACAAAGGTTAACTATTAGAGAAAGGAAAATACTTGTCATTATCTTCCTTTTCCCCTTGCCTCAGTCCAGTATTTACCCATTCTTGATATTTTAAAGGAGGAGATCGGGTAGCATCTTTCTTTATGTTACTCCTCTTCAGCTGTGTCTTAGAGACAGGTGGTTATTACTCTATATACCTTCGCAGAGAAACAGGAGGACCTGACAAATCCAAATGCACCCCGCTCTGTAGTAGCCAGTCTGTCCCCACTCTCACCCTCAACATGAAGCAAAGGCTGTTTCTAGCCTTGGTCATTTGGTGTGAGAGAAAAGTGCTTTCCTTCTCTCTGCATGGACAGACAGACTTCCTTTTGTATTTTCTACATCTAGTCCTCGAGAAAAAGACAATCACTGTACTTCAAGTGTTTATTCTTTTTCTATATCTAGGGACACTAAAAGGCAAATGTTGCTTTTACTACCTTTTTGTTGTTGTTGTTTAGTATCTTACCCCAAGACATACATGCTGATAATCTCCAGCTAGATGAATAAAACAGTACATGTTCCGTTTTTGAGGGAATTCTAGTAAGTCTCCTGTTTCCTCCCAAGTTAGTATAGAACTAACTGTAGGAAGTGTGGGAGTTGCTTGGGATCCCTCCAGTGGCATTTAAAGACGGGGAGGGCTGACAGTATAGGGACAGAAATGATTCTTTGTCTCAGAATAAACTTGCTTTTCAGAGAAACAGCAGCTTAAACCAGGCGTGCATCATAATTGGGGTGCTTCTGTGTAATTTGTTCTGTTATTTATTGGGGCTCGCCATGTGCTCTGTGGTTAGGATGCTGCAAGTCCTTCGTCTTCCTAATGCATATCTGGTCTTAAGCCAGCTGTTCTTTCTTTCCTTGATCCTCTCAAACTTCTCTGCCCTGTGGCTCTCCCCACAAAAATGCATGATACCATGACCTTGTGTGTGGGATGGGGTATATAGCGTAGAAGAAAGTATAGTTATATTGAGTCCTAAGACATTTGTTTAGGAAAAGCATAAGAGAGAAAATGGGCTTGGGGTGGGGGGAATTCTATTTGACTTTCAAAACTGAAATAGATTTTCGTTGTTGCAGAAATTAAGTGGGATGTTTTTCATTCTAGAATAAAAGAATGTGAATTCTTTCTGCTGCTCTTGTTTAAGTTAAAAGTAGTGTTTACTTGAAAAGGCTCTCTGACAATTTGATTTTATCAGAAAGTGTGGGGATGTCAGGAAAGTGGCTTCCTGAATGTTAGGGCAGAGTAATTGTCCTCAAAAGCATGATGGCCAATACATGAAAGGAAGATTTGGTTGTACAGTTTAAAAGATGGGCTCTTAAGGGGTTGGTTTTCGTGGGTCATTTTTGTTTTGTTATTTTAAGCCACAACATCCTCTGTGTTTTAGGGTGGAAGTGAGGATTTATATGAGACTGTCAGCTATTAATTTTAAGGAAATCTGTCTCCAGCAGTAAATAAAGATGACAATGTACATATGTGATATAGTGAAACAAAAAAGACAATTCTGGTATTCAGAACATGAAACAAAGGGGTTTTATTCTTTCTGTGTCTGTGATTTAAAACTCCGTGACCATGCTCTGGCTTTTGTATTTCAACCTGAGTTTAAAAATAATAATAAACACAATATTTTTTAAAGAAAGCATAATATAGTGTGTCTTGGCAAGGACATGATTCATATGAAAGCAAAATATGAGAAGTTGTGACTAAGGTCCTTGGTGCTACTGTAAAATCACAGACAGAGAATTGATCGGGTCGGGATATTATACTAGTACCACTTGAAGCTCTGTGATGCAGTATCCGAATTGGGGTCCTTACGTACTTGAAAGTGTTTGCTCTTCGGTCAGCTTAGATGAGAGCTCTCCCTGCTCCCCTCTGCCCTCCCAAAAGTTGAGAGTCAGTAGAATTTGGTTTGATTCTAGGGAGGGCAAATGAGCAGGGAATAAGGCTTTTATCCTCTCCAATACCAGGAATACAATGTTTGTGCTATGGTACAGCAAACCTCTCTAGATAATGTGAATATGCTAAACTTCCTAATTGCAGAATATTCACTCAATCCTGAACTCACCCGTTCATGCAGACTTAAGCTTCACCTGTTATTGTTTTGAAGCCGCTGTAAATGACTGCTTCCCCCGCTTTATTTCTCCTTTTTTTTTTAATGGGCGGGGTGCCTGTTAAGATAAAAATTAGATATGTTGGATTGATAGTCTCACGTGTTCAGTGTGGAAAACAAAACAAGTACATGCTTTAGAAGCAACAACGAGATCCTTTTGAAATGTGTATTAATAATATCATTTAATAAAATAACTAGTTCTAAAGGTTTGACATTTTTCTTTGAGACTGGGGCTTTGACCAGGGGCCCCCGGTTTCTCTGGTGAGTGCAAATAGGAGGGACCTACTCCAGGAGCTGCAGCTGCTGCTTTGTGACGCAGGCCTGTGGTTGGAAAACCTACTTTTCTCCAGCAAAGACCCAACATGACTGTCCAGGGCTGAAGGTGAAACCGAAGGATGCAGAAAGAAAAGCCTGGATATATCCCTGAAGATATGATTGTATTGGCTTTTGGTCCAAGGGTGTGTGGGGTGGGAGGCACGGTGCGTGTGCCCACACGTTTCCAAGGCTTACACAGTACCATAGACCACCCATCTCGTCCCTTCTTCGTGACTACTTGCACTTTACTCTCTTCCAGCCATTCCTTTTAAAAAATCTCTGTCCCCAATATTTTGTTTTCTAGTTTAATAAAGTATGGTTTTCTTTGTTGTGTGGTTGACTTTTCCCCTCATGATGATCTTGTCCAGATGTCCCCTTTGACTTCTGCACTTAATGTCACTGAAGGCAATCTGAGCCTCTGAGTAATCTTCATGACCTTGTGGGTTTTCTGTTTGATCCTTTGTGTAATTGAGTTTGGAAAGAGATGTTGGGTGGAGTGAGATCTAGATGTCCAGGGAGTGGTTGGTGAAGTGGGACATACTGTATGGGTAATTTGTGTGTGTCTTCAAAAAGTTGTACAATTGTTTGAGCCAAGGAGCATTTTTAAAGGTAGCATTAGCTGGGCGCGGTGGCTCCCGCCTGTAATCCCAGCACTTTGGGAGGCTGACACGAGAGGATTGCGTGAGTCCAGAGGTTCGAGTCCAGTCTGGGCAACTTGGCAAGACCTCATCTCTACAAAATTAGCTGAGCATGGTGGCTCATGGTTCCAGCTACTTGGAAGGCTGAGGTGGGAAGATCACCTGAGCCCAGCAGGTCGAGGCTGAGGTGGTCATGAGCATGCCACTGCAATCCAGCCTGGGCGACAGAGTGACATCCAACTCGAAAATTAAAACTAACATAGAATCGGGGTCCAGGGGATGGTAGTGATCCTGACCAATTCTTCCATCACATCTGCCCTTCTTACTGTATCGTCAGTCTGTCATGCAGAAGCCACACTTAACCCTTCTCTTACCCCATCCCCTTTTCATAACCCAGTG
The DNA here is from genome assembly GCA_963574415.1 of Tarsius wallacei. Lineage (NCBI taxonomy): Eukaryota > Metazoa > Chordata > Mammalia > Primates > Tarsiidae > Tarsius > Tarsius wallacei. Next base: position 9,225 of record CAUYQG010291884.1, read on the forward strand.
AGGCTTAATAAATGGAATGTTGTCTTTAAGGGGTAAAGAGGGATAGTCACTGCATCTAGGCCAGGCCTGGGTCACTGACAGGGTGAGAAGGCTCTAAATAGCCTTGGTTACGTGAAGCTACGTCGTGTGTCATCAGACACTTAAGAAATAGCAGCAGCCTGGAAACACCCAGCAGGGCGGGTGTTCTACTGTACTGGAATCTGGCTCACCCTTTGTTCCTTGACCCCTTTTGCGAACTCGACTTGCCCACCTGATTTCTATCTCTACCTGTAAGGAAGCAGCAGCTTTTAGATGTCCTCATTGGTCTTTATGGGCATGGTATCGAAAATGCATAACTTCCTCTGCCTAGCTTTTTGTTTAAGCCAATCTTGTATGGCAGGGATGAGTTATCCTCTCATGTATGTAGGCATAGTGACACAAACTATCTGGGTTTTGGGTTATTGGGGCGTTTCTCATACTTGTTTATGAGTAACTGTATGGACAAGTCTGGTCAGCTGCTGTTCTTAATTGCTGAGTAATAGCTCATTGAGGCTGCATTGACAAGGCCACGAGAGGGACACCAATAAGAGATAATGGCTCTTAAGTAAACATCCTGTTCTCCCCTCATGCTCAAGGAAAGAAAAGGACACTGGAACTAAGCAAGTGCAATGTAAAACTAAATATCAGAGTTACTTTTGACTAACTGCTGGGGGCAAAAAGAGAAACTTTTTTGCTTAGTCACAAATTTGAAAGGAAGGCTGAAATCTATTTAGAAATTGATCGTTGCAGTTGCAATCATCCATCCTCGATACCCCCAAGGGATTGGTTCCAGGACCCCCAGGATGCTCAAATCCCTTACCTAAAATGGTGTAGTATTTGCATATAAACACACATTCTCCAGTATATTTTAAATGATCTCTAGATTGTAATACCTAATACAATGTAAATGCGACGTAGTTATACACTGTATTGGTTTTAAAGGTGTATTCTTTTTATTGCTGTGCTATTTTTTAGTTGCTTTTTTATCAAGTATCTTCAACCCGCAGTTGATTGAATCTGTGGGTGCTGAACTTCTGGACATGGGGAGCCAACTGTACTTTATGGTTCCATTTTTTACTTTTTTCTCTCCTTGTCCTTTGTTCACACCTAGGCAAGCTGAGAACACAGATATGGGTGGAAGGGCTAGTGAGCGCTGCAGTGTCAACTGAGGAAACACAAATACAGGCTGCAGTTCTTTGTATTCAACTCAAGAGGGTGTTGGCTATATCAGTCCACCCTGAAAATGTTCAGGTTCATGGCAAAATAGGTTTTCCAGCAGCTTCCTTCCTTACCCTTATTGTATCCCCTTATTTTTGAGAATTACTCAAGCCCTTTGCCACATAATTTATGGAAAAGAGGAGATAACAGGACTTAAAATGCCCTATACTATTCTTGAGGTGCTTCAGTTGGAATGGGTAGAAAGAAAGGAGATGGAAAGCTTCTATTGTTTCCCTCTTCCCCTGGTTAGGAGTTCTTTGCACCTACATGAGACAACACTTAAGATAGCCAAGGATTGCCAGGCTCGGTGGCTCAGCCCGTAATCCTGCGCCTTTGGGAGGCTGAGGTGAGTGAATTGCCTGAGTCCTCGGGTTCGAGACCTGCCTGGGCAACTTGGCAAGACCTCATCTCTACAATAAATCAAA
>CAUYQG010291886.1:0-20961 GCA_963574415.1 Tarsius wallacei
ATGCAGATCAGACAAAGTCTCAGCCAACCCAGTGGGGAACTCTGAACAAAGATTGCCTGTTAATGAAGACCTATGTTCGGCAGAAATGGTCACGTCATTGTATCCATATTATTCTGGCCCCGGAAGAGCAGGGCTTCACAATTACACGCAGAGGCAGATCCTGAAGACACAGCAGTTGGAGGCTGTCAGTTAACTGCACTCTTTGCAGCTGATAAACAAGTTTTTTCTTGAAAGAAGATGTAAGTGGCACATCTTGTTTGCCACAGCAGGCGAAAACAACAGATGTCCACCTCATTTTCATCAGTAATATGAATATCTACTATACTACACAAATAAGTCATAGAGACTTTTATTCTCATAGTTTCTTTTTAAAGAAAACTGCTTCACCTACAATCTCCACTGAGGGGAAAGTAGGAAAAAAGTATAGTCGTTATCATTTATTTAGCACCTGCTATCTTTAGAGACTAAACAAGGTGCTCAGTGTCAATTATCTTTGACCATTACACTATTCATTGTCCAAGGGGTAACCTCAGTCTCCAAGGACAGACCATCTCACACTACTGGCAAAACCGAATAGTACAAAAGCTGCTACCTTCTGCAACTTGGGTTAGGATTTCACTCTTCTTCTTCTATTTTATTTTTGAACTCCAAACTTATGTGTGACTTTGGTTGAAGCATGTTCCTGGTTTTATCTCTGAGTTTCTCCTACTTTTGACTCCCCTTGGGACTTACTGCTCCTTTTCACTTGGTTTTCTTTCTAGGCTTCCCATCCTCCAGATGTGGTGACCCAGGCCCTGGTCCATTTCCTGACTCGTACCCTAGCACCCACAAGTTCCCACTCCCAGTCATGAGTGTAAAAGTTACTCAACTCCATCTTCTATCTCTCCAAGTGTTATCTCTACTTAGTCGCCATTAGTTGAGGAATAAGAAAAATAAAATAATCAGGCAAGGAAGATAGTATTGTTCAATTTTAAAGATGAAGAAACTGAGCCTCGGAGAATTTTGGTAATTGTTCAAAAGCTAGTATATTGCATAGCTAACTGCCTAGCTATTGTTAAGATGCATTATTTGAAACTTGAGAAATAAGGGGGAAAATTAGGTTGTATGTCCTTTTAATGCCACCCCTGAATGTTGACAGGATCATCCAAGCATTATTTAATTATCTAGGGGGATGTATCTGTGGGCAACTTTGTCATTTACTATTAAGGGCTTACATTCTGTAGTTATATGTTAATATTTATGTCTAGTAAAAAATATAACCCCAGAGTTATTGTTTCACTGCCCTTTGGATATTAACCAGTTTTGTCTCTAACGCAGTAAATTTATTTCAAAGTGCCTTTCCCAGTGCGCTATAAACATGTCAGTACTCAAAATGCTCTTTGAACCAGCCTTACCATCTTATTGATTCCTTCATTCATAAACTGAAAACAATCTTTGACATGTGTCTGTTCTGCATTTGTATGAAAATCATATTTTTAACTTTAGTTTTTGTTTTGTTTTGTTTTGTTTTTGAGTCGGAGTCTCACTCTGTGCCCAGGCTGGAGTGCAGTGGCACAGTCACAGCCACTGCAGTCTCAACCTGCTGGGCTCAGGTGATCCTTCTGTTTCAGCCTTCCAAGTAGCTGAGACCACAGGCGCGTGCCACCACACCCGGCTAATTTTTAACTTTTGAAAAATCATTCTTTGACACTATAATGCTTGACTCAAAGTTCTTGGTATTTCCTTCTATGGATTATCTTTCAAGATGGGCATGCCAATATGTTAGAACAGAAAAAGAACTGTGACCTTCTGAGGATAATTTTCTCAGGAATTGGGAAAGCAATTTTATGTTGTACCTCTCCTCATGTCAAGGTTAGTCCCCCATCTTGGGCCATGTTTTGGGGTTGAGTTTTCCTCTTGCAGAGACTTCTAGAGATAGGAACAGCTCTGGTAGACTGACGATGAAATCTGCCTGAAAAAATGTTCCTGGGGTTTTTGAAATCTCGGAACAAAGCTTAAATGCTTGAAACAAAGATTTGAATGCTTTTTTGAGAACTGTTTTCTCTGGGAAGCCATTGAGATACATAAAAGTGAAGCCAAGATCTTTTCCAGAATGGACACTGCATAATGCGAAAAATTGTATTCATTGTAGGCAGGGTGGCATGCTGAGAGTTTACGCTGCTTTAACTCATGGTAATTATTGCTACCTGGCAAGATACTCAAGTCCTTTATTCTACTCTTACCTTGTAGAAATGCTAGGTAAGACATTCAAAAATACTTTTAAAACATAGTTGAGCTCTAGAGCAAATCCCCATGGGTCAACGCAGTAAAAAGGAATTGAAACCAGGCAGTTTTGGGAGCATCGGGTCTGTATATGCACCTCAGAGGCAAGGCTATTGACACAAGTACAGCACTAGAATTCAGGATAAAGAAACAAGTCAAATTATGAAACTGGACCTAGGCTCTCTAAATAAAGGTGGGCACCAGGAAGAGGTTTCCCTTTCCTTTGTAAAAGAGTAGAGGTAGGATGCACACAATTAGGATGCTCATGCTGGGCCATTGTTGGAAACAAAGATACCTGCAAGAATTTGGAAACCTGAGTATGTTCTGTGTCTGGGGGTGAGTACAAGTTTGTAATACCTTGTAGTGTGAGTATCCTTTGCTGAGAAACTTACTTAAAACTGACTTGAGTCTATGATATTTGCAAGGCCAGAGCAGAGGCAAATGTTAAGCTATTCGATTGTGATACCTTCTCAACCCAGGGCACACAGGACTCTCATGGAAGTTAATTCCCACTAAAGATGAGCTCACAGCAAAAAATTACAAAGCACATGAGGCATTATCTGCCCTGAGGATTAGCAGATGCTATTAATCAGAGAATCCATTGCAGGAAACCACAGATAAATCTAATAGGTGTAGGGGAAATCATCCTCTCCCTTTTCCCTTATTCTTCCTAAGCTTATTTAAAAGGATCCTTTGCCTTTTTACAAGCATTGGAAAGAGTTTTGTATTAGTTTGAGCATCTCCAGAAGCTCTGAGATAAAAATTCAAGTACCAAGTAGTTACTTGGGGTAGTACAGAAATACCTGCGTGGGAGTGGAGGTAGGGGGAGCAATGCAAGGAAGGCAAGGCAGAGAAAGTACATTATTAAGCCAGCTCGTATGATGGGCACCTAGAGCTTAACCCCATGAGACAACTCTGGAGGAAAAGTATATAACAAACATACCTCAGAATTATACCTCCCAAGGGATGAGGTGCCTGGGCTATTAATAATGAGTTATAGTTTATGATGGGAGATAATAATAACAACAAAAATTTTTGGCTGAGGGTTGCTCTCAGAGAGTTGATTCTCTGCCACTTCTGGCCTACTGCACCAAGCAGAGTTACCCTCAGGGAGGAAGGAGGGCCTTTAGATACAGAAATGCAGGTACTGGCCAGTGGAAGTCAAAGAAAACAATGAAATGATGGTCAGAGGGCCATGGATGAAGCACTGAGCATGTCTGCTACAAGCAACTTTTGACTGTGTCTCTGCCCTTTCATTCTCTTTGTCTAGGTGGGGGTGGAGTGTACACCAAGAATAGAGCCCCTTCTCAGGAACACATTTATAGTTTCTTTTTCCCCTTGGAGTCTCCTCTCTGCTAGTCCTGGGAAGCCTTTATATAGCTTTAGGCAGCTGTGATTGATCTGGTCTTCTTCCAGATCTTTCTGTGTCTACCCTGAAGCCTTCGGGGCCTTGGCTTTTGATACCCAAACCACTCAGGCACTTGCAACCCAAAAATCTTTCCTCTCATAAATATAAGCTCTGCAAAGAGCTTCAAAAGTCTGTTTTGTAGCGTGAAAGTAAATGATTCTCTTTTCTTTCTTTCTGCTCATTTTAATAAAGGAAAGGCTGTGAGGGTAAACAAGTAATTACCAATAATGAAAAACACATTGATTTGCATTGCAAAATACTATTCTGCTATATCACATATACAGAAAACATAGCATTGCTTTGTTTTCTATAAATCACCTTAAATTCTGTTTTGAGTTTCTACTCCCACTGGGCAGATGATCTCAATTATTATTGGAACAGCTCCCCTCTCATTGTTACATCAGAATCCAGGAGTCTTATAGAAAAAGAAGAAAGTGCCCTGTGTAGTAAAGGAATTTGGTTTTGCCTAAAGAGTGGTCTGGTCTTTGTCCTGGCTCCTGGAGGTAGTTTCTAAATTTTTGGAATTTCCAGAGGAATTTCCAGAGTAATGGAAGTATCTTTGTTATTTATGGTCAGCAACTATATTTTCTGCTAAGGAGATGACTCAGGGTGGGGAAAGCCACACTAGATAGTCTTTAGGGAAGAGGAGTTGGACACAACAGAAAGACCAACCATGTGAAGCGGGTGGAAGCTGGAGATTTAATTCAACCACAATTCAATCATGTCTGTATAATAAAGCCTCAGGAAAAACTCTGGATAGCAAAGCTTAGGTGAACGTCCTGGGTTGACAATTCCCACAGAATATTGTTGGTGATACTCTGTGCATATTGTTACACACTGATTTCAGAAGAGTGTTGTATCCTGGGGACAATGGGAACTTTACATTTGGAACCTTTTGAGACCCTTCTATACTCTGCCCTGTGCATCTTTGGCTGGTTTTAATATATCTTGTTTTAATAACAAATGTAACCGTAAGTATAACAGATTTCAGTAAGTTCTATGAGTCTTTTTGGTGAATTACTGAGAGCCCAACAGTAATTTTGGAAAACTGCTGAAGTTGTAGTTGGTGTCAGAAGTTTTTTTGTTTTCTGTTTTTCGGGGGTCGGAATCTCACTCTGTCACCCAGGCTGAAGTGCAGTGGCATGCTCATGACTACCCATCTGGACCTGCTGGGCTCAGGTGATCCTTCCGTCTCAGCCTTCCAAGTAGCTGGAACTACAGGCACGCACCACCATGCCCAGCTAATTTTTTGATTTACTGTCGAGACTAGGTCTCGCCAAACTGTCCAGGTTGGTCTTGAACCCCTGAGCTCAAGCAATCCTCTCGCCTCAGCCTCCCAAAGTGCTGGGATTACAGGCTTGGGTGTCAGAAGTTTGAGCAGGCTTGGCAGTCTGAAGGACTGTGCCCTTAGCCTCACAGTTTAGCTAACTCCATGTAGTCTCTAATATTCAGTTCATCATGGCTGATCGATCTGTTGTCAAAGACCGAGTTTTCCAGAGGTACAGCAATTTTCTGCTTTGGTGCCATGAGTATGTCACAGAATTCACAAAGGTGAGAAATCCCGTGGCTGGGATTTGGCCTCCCTATGTCCACCTTGCACCAGCCCCTTTGAGTGTTGCTGCCTCCCTGAGATTCTACCAAATACTTGCCCCCTTTCTCTCACTAACATCAAATGAATTCATACAACACTGTTCATAATAACCACAAAGTGGAAACAACTCAAATATTCACAAAAAGTAGAGTGGATAAGTAAATTGTGGTTGCTATGGTTTGAATGTCCCCTCCAAAACTCATATTGAAATGCAATTGCTATTGTAACAGAGGTGGGACCTTTAAGAGGTAATTAACGGATTAATGCTGTTATCATGGGAGTGGGTTAGTCATCATAAGACTGGGTTTGTTATAAAGGCGAGTTTGGCCCAATTTTCTCTTGCCATCTCATATGCTTGCTTGCCCTTCTGCCGTGTTATGACACAATGAAGCAGCCCCTCAATTTTAGATTTCCAGCCTCTAAAACTGTAAGTCAAATAAACACATTTTTGTTATAAATTACTCAATCTATGGTCTTCTGTTGTAGCAGAAAAGAACAGTAATATCATATATTGGGATACTGTATCACAACAAAAATGAACAAACTAAATGGCATACAATATCATGGATAAATCTCACAAATATAATATTGAATGAAAGAAAAGAGAGAGTATCAATTATATAGTTTCATTTATATAAATTTAAAAAACAGGTAAAACAAATTAAAAGTGTTTTAAGTGAGAATAATGGAGGGGTAGTGACTGAAAGAGTATACAAGAGGGCTTCGGGGATTCTAAAAAATTATCTTTCTTGGTCTGGATACTGTGTGTGTGTGTGTGTGTGTGTGTGTGTGTGTTTCCTTCGTGAAAATTTATAGAGATGTACACTTTTGATTTGTGCATTTTTAATATGTATATTATGTTTCCACTAAAAGTTTATATAAACATGGTATCCCTCTTTCATTTTGCCTTTGGGGCACCTCTCTTCAATAAATTAAGGGTTTAGAAAAAATTCAGGATGGAAAATGACTTCTGCTTAGGGTGACAGACTTCTGGCTTGCCTGAGATATTCCTTTTTTATACTGAAAATCTCATGTGCCAGGAACTGTCCCCCACTCCCTGTAACTATCTCCTGCCTCCAGTTAACTAAACTGGGATAGTTGGTTACCCTATTTCTGCCTCAAAGTAAAATCTAAACTCTCTTCTGGGAAGGTGCACAGAAAGAATTGACTAGTTTTCTGGAATGGGGAGGAAATAGGAAGAAAGGACATATATTATAATCTCAGTACATTAACCTGCCAAAATACTTATAGTTTACTCATCATTAAAATCAACAAAAACTCCGTCTGTTTGGGAAATCAAAGACACAGTATATCACTTTGAAAAGTCAGAATTCACATTAACCTAAAAGCTCAAGTCACAAGATCCAGAGGGAGATACTCAGTTGGAGAGTTTACTTTTTAAAAGGTCAAATTATTCTCCCTGAAGTTCCTGTAGACAAGTGATTTTAGAGATAGAAGCCCCTTGAGATCTAAAGGAAATGCTATTATAATACAAATAAACCTTCATGCAACCCAGCTGTGACATTTGATACCAGAGAGAATATGACTGAAAATACACAGTGCCATTCTGGCTTTTCTCAAACGAAAAGGGAATTGTCAGAGACAACTATAACTTGCAAGGACAAAAACCAAAACACGCGAATTTCCATTTATAGTTCAAAGGATGGAGATGCCGGGGGTGGGTGGTAGCAGTGGGTTTCAGAATAGCTACCAAATAGAAATCTTGAGCTCAATCTTGGCCCAACATTTCCTAAATAGAAAGCCAAAGAAGAGAGGGAGAAGAAGACCCAGTTTAAATTAACTTCTCAGTCAATAAGTCTCTTAAACAAAGTGTTGTTCCTTTAAAGTCTTCTATTACACAGTGATTAAATGTGCTCCCATATAGCTCTGATTAAAAACATTTTGTGGGGCCCATTTTTCCAATTCTAGTCCTATAGCACTTAATGTTCCCTCCAAAATTGCTTTGGGGAAAGCAATCTCATGTCAGGGAAATGAATTCAAAAGTGCTTCCCTACAAGGGCTGAGGGAAATTCACACCTTCAATCCACAGCTTGGAAAATAGCAGGCTTTAGATTGCTTTTGGAAGTTCAAATAATAATTCAAGAAGTTTAATGTTGAGTGAGGTAATCTTTAGACAGTTCACATACACATTTACTCTTTGAAATTATTATTACCAATATTCTTTCGAAGAATGTATTTGTTACCCAAGTGAACTATTTAAATAGCATGGTTTGGAAGCATTCGCTTTTATAAAATAACTCCTTTTCAGAGGAGGTACCTTTTGCCTTCCCAACTGTTGGATACACTATGTATTTAAACTCTGAGCAGCACAATTTCAGCCACAGACTGAAAGGGACTCCTATGCAGCTTTCTGAATTTTTGCTGTCTTGTCCTCTTCCCTCCAGTCCCTTTTTCCATATACATATCTCCCTCCACTGGGCCATCTTTTTGGACTCATGCACAATGATGTGTGTTGGGACAGCTTGCTTGTCCTTGTGTCCACTTCGGAATACACCCCTCCCAGCTTTTTTCGCAGGTAACTCTGTTATTCTTTCTTCCAAATGAAGCCTCTAGCAAAAGCCATAGCATTTTTTGTTTTGGTTTGTTTTGGTTTTTTGAGTTACAGTTTCACTGTTGCCCAGGCTGAAGTGCAGTGGCAGTGGCAAGCTCATGGTCACCTCAGCCTCCACCTGCTGGGCTCAGGTGATCCTTCTGCCTCAGCCTTCCAAGTAGCTGCAACTACAGGCATGTGCCACCACGCATGGCTAATTAAGCCATAGCTTAATACTATTCCAGGGAACACCATTCTTATGTGTGTTTCAGGGGATGCCACTCAATTAGAGTTGTAAGATATCCAAACTCTGTCTCACCCTTCAGTTCTTATTTCTCTTCACTTGAAATAAGTACTGGTCACTTGTTCACATTTCTCCTAAAGCTGAGGTTTCCATGCTTTGTTTATTGTTTGCTCTCCCATTAGCAAAAAGATTTTTTTATCAGGCTGGGCGTGGTGGCTGATGCCTGTAATCCCAGCACTTTAAGAGGTCAAGTCAGGAGGATAGATTAAGACCAGTAGTTGGAGACCAGCCTGGGCGATATAGTGAGACCCCATCTCTACAAAAATAATACAATATTACATGGTGATGTGTGTCTATAGTCCCAGCTACTCAGGAGGCTGAAGTGGGAGGTTTGCTTAAGGCCAGGTAGCCAAGACTGAAGTGAGCTATGATCATACCACTGCACTCCAGCCTCAGTGACAGAACAAGACCCTGCCTCTTAAGAAAAAAGCAGTTTTATCACACTGTTCAATATATATACATAACTTTATTTATAAAATATATACATACACATATACAATATACGCATACAAACAAAATAACTTTTAAAAGACAGAAATACAAATGAAATATGAATAGAACTAATAATTTTTGAGATCATCAGACTGGATGAAAAAGCAAGACTCAAATATGCTGCTTAGAAGATAGCTACTTTGAATTTAAAGATGCAAATAGGTTAAAAATAAAAGCATGGAAAAATATATACCGTGCTAACATTAGTCAAAATAAAGTTGGAGTGGCTATATTAATATCAAAGTAGATTTCAGAGCAAATAATAATACCAGAGATAATGATGGGCATTTCATAATAATAAAAGAATTAATTCATGAAGAGTATATAACAATCATAAATGTTTATAAACTTAACAACAAAACTTCAAAATACATGAAGCAAAAACTGATAGAACTGAAAGGTGAATTAGAAAATTCTACAATTACATCTGAAGAATCAAACACTCTTTAATAATCAATAGAACAAGTAAACAGAAAATCACCAAGTATATGGAAACTTGAACAACACTATCAACTAAAGTGACCTAATTAACATTTATAAAACATTCTACTCACCAAGAGCAGAATATACATTCTTTTCAAGTATACATGAAAATATTTACCAACATAGATCATATTCTGGGCCATAAAGCAAGTCTCAATAAATTTTAAAAGGATTCAAATTATACAAACTATGCTCTATGACCACAGTAGAATTAAATTAGGGGAAAAAATGAAAGATCTCTGGAAAATCCCCAAATAACACAACTCTAAATAATGTGAGGATCAAAGAAAAAAATTTCAAAGGATAAATCAGAAAGTATTTAAACTGTATAAAAATGAAACTATGACAGATTAAAATTTGTGGGATGCACTTAAAGCAATGCCTAGAAGGAAAGTTATAGCACTGAGTACCTATATAGAAAGAAAGGTCTCCAATCAATGACCTCAACTTCCATGATGAGCTAAGAAGTTTAATTGCTCTGTGAACAAGTCATTGGTATTCCTCTTCCACTGGATTCCTCTTTTGGAGATTCTTGCTCAGAATCTTACTCGTGTCTTCTTTCTGTGACTAGTGATGATAAGTGGGCCATATCTCTTCTTTTCCTTACTCATTTCTCAGCTAAGAAGACCCTGACACCCACTTACTCCCCTCAGACGCTTGAGCAGAAACCAGGTTTGGGCTCAGGAGAAAGGACACATGGGAAAGGTCGCTTAGGCCAGTTTTCCAGTCTAGGTAAAAACAGTGCTCATTACCCTCTAGTAATCCAATCCATCTTATCTGTGCTGAGATGTTCACTTAGAGTTTTGAGGGGCCAAAATTGTATAATCCTGCAATGCCTTCTCTTTGTTAGACTTGAAAAGTCTCAACTCCCTTTTGACTATTTTAGTTAAATATTTATACAGTGTATTTTAGGATTATTACAAGGAAAAAATCCATTCATTCATTAATTCAATAAATACTTATTGAGTGAGCACCGAGTACTGTTTTAGACACCATGTATATAGCAGTGAACAAAATATACAAAAGTTCCTTATATTTCATACTGGTATAAGTAACTATAGTAATATAAAATTCTCAAAATCTGTTAGTTTTGTCCCAGAACTTCTGCTTAGAATAGTCATTGTTTCCATTCTTAAAGAAAATTGATATTTAATTTGTATCTTGACAGTACAAACTAATGTAGGTATCTTTAGTGCTGGAGATGAAGGACTCTGGAGTACATTTATCAGATGAAATGAACATCAAGAAAATGACATATAATAAATAATATGAGCATACTGAGAAGAAAAAGAAAAATTCTTTGTGGCAATCGTTAGTTTTTCATTCTCTTTAAAGGTTCATTGTATAATGTAAGAGGGAAGGAAGCATCATGAGGTATTTAGAATACATTACAAGCTCCAAATCCATATTAAGTATATCTAAAAGAGAACAATCTTAGAAGTGACTTTAGCAATTCCACAACCATGTTGAAAAATTATAACAGTGCATAGGTTTTCTCATCCTTATAGCTTTTAAAATCAGCAGGTAGTTGTTTTGTTAGACTTTTAAAATCAAATTCTTCTTCATTTAGTTTTTGACAGGACCCCCTAAGTCAGTTTACTAGCTAGTTATGATATAATCTTTAGGCATCTATACCAGTCATATCAAAACTAGCAAAAGTTTAGCCACAATTTTTTTTTTTTTTGGGTGAAGGGGAGGCTGTCTGGGTTTCCTTTTTACAGTGTGTCCTTTCACACTGTACTATATGGCAATCCGAGGGTGTCGGCTTTCAATTTAACTGGCCCCATGCCTTCTACAAGTTGCTGACTTATTTTTTGGAGTGAAATTAAGAACTTGTCCAAATCAATAGGCATTTGTGGCAGAAAGTGCTAGCTCTTTCCCAATAAACATCTTCTGGTTCTTCCAAGGAAATAGAAATTTTAGCTAGGCAAAGCATTAACAAAGTTATCATAAGATAACTCACAGGTAATGGAAGCAATGGCATTGGGGTGAATAATAAGAAAGTTTCAAATTTCAAACTGTTGGGAGAGTGTATGCTGCATCTTAGTACTTTTAGCATCTTACTGAGGGCTAGACCCCGGTGAGAGCTAGCTACACAGAAACCAAAAATGGAAGAGAACATAGCTCTGTCAAGAGCACATCCTTTGCTTGTGGTCTGCTATTTCAGAGACCCACAAAATTAAAAAAGCAATCTGCTTTCTGCAACTTCACAGTAAAGTAGTTTAAAAGGCTGCAGAAAGGAAGACTTGGCAAGAGATCACACTGTGGCTCCTCATGTTTCTTCCTTCTTGACCAGTAAATGAGAGCCAGAGCAAAGGAAAAGATCATCTTAAGTATGTCAACTTTCCACCCAAGCCTATTAAGAAGAGCCTAAGGAAGCAACTATGAAATTGAATGAGAGGAAGATGAGTCAGCACAGAGAACAATGACACAGCAAAATAATTTACCTGGAAGAGATTTTTAGTGGTTACTTCTATATGTAATCAGCAAGTAGCAAGTAGACCAGATGCCCATTAAGTGTTAGAGGAAATCCCAGAGCCAAAGAATCCAAAGCCTAGCTTACAAATGCCTATGATGATTAGAGCCCAAGTAATGTTAGGACCCCTCAAATTGCTCAGCAGGAAACAGACTGTGAAAGCTAAGCCATCCCCCAAATAGGCCCACTACATATGTGGCCACAATAATCGATGAAAATGAACCTTCCAGAGAGCAGAGACAAGGGCCGTTAAGGACAAGAAGTTCTCTTAAGAGAAGCAGAGCTTAGGGCAGTCAGATGAGCTAACTAAGGAATTCAATCCAATGTTAGGACAAGGTGCATTTGCATTTCTAAGCCAGTAGTGCTTAAGATTTGGGAGTAAACAAATAATCTTTTTAAGTATTAAAAGGAGATATTATTAAAAAATCCTTTACATAATTTTTCTTTGATAAAACTGTAATAATGAAAAACCTTACCTGTGAAAGTTTATTATTTTATTTGAAACAACCAGAAATATATTTACTCATTTTTATTAAGAGTTTACACGTGACCTCCTTCTAGACAACTTCTGCAGACAACTCTCCTTTCCATAACTTTTCCCAACCCCAACTCCCTGAAACACTTCCTCCAGACCCATAGCTTCTAGAACACTAAAGGCATGAGATATAGCTTCATTAGCTAAATTCTATTTTGTTTACTTGTTTATGTGACATTTTTCTCTAATAGGCTGGAAATGCCTTGAAGCCAGGGACTTTGTACTATTCATCTCTGCATCCCCAGAATGTGGCTCAATAATGTATATTGAACGATGAACAAATTCTTAAGGCTATGAATAAATGACACTCACTGTTTGTGGTGTTCCTGGCAAAGAACTCGTTGCATTTGGGAAGGGAATGGCAAAATTCCTATCTTGGCTGGACCAGTCACCTATTTACCTTGGGCAATTCTCTTTTTTTTTTTTGAGTTGGAGTCTCACTCTCGCCCAGACTGGAGTGCGGTGGCCGCTTCCGGCCACTGCAGCCTCGACCTGCTGGGCTCAGGCGATCCTTCCGCCTCAGCCTTCCAAGGAGCTGGAACTACAGGCGTGCGCTCCCACGCCCAGCTAATTTTTAATTTATTGTATAGATGAGGTCTCGCCAAGTTGCCCAGGCGGGTCTTGAACCCGCGGGCTCAGGCAACCCTCTCACCTCAGCCTCCCCAAGCGAGGGATTACAGGCTGAGCCACTGAGCCCGGCTGGGCAATTCTCTTAACCTCAATTCTCATCTGTCAAATGTCTCTTTGTACTACTATGTGTTTACTATGAAAAGGAAACTCTGTGGTTCAGATAAACCTCAAGACCATCTGGAAAAGAAAACTGCTAAAACAAGTCATTTAAAAAATGTGTATTGAAGGGTGGTCTATAGTGTTTTCTCAGCTACAATATTTTGGAAGCAGTATTGACACAAGTCACTTACTTTTGATGGGGATGTTAAATCCTGCCTCTGTCCACTCATTGTATCACCTTAGGTTCTCTCGGCTTGTTTCCTTAGTAGAATCACAATGAATTTAACAGGTGCTTTTGAGCATTCAGGTCTTGAGTACTGTACTCACTATGTGTTGAGCACTAAGCACTAGGCAAATGTTGGGTTCTTTTTATTAACAATATATACATATTTTTGGTGAACTTTGCATTCCCTATAGTCAATCATGGTCTTGAATGTTCACTCATTAAGCTCATTAACTCATGATATATTTATTTAGAATCTTTTGTTTACAGGTGACAGAAAATTTACCCTAGGTAGGCTTATGTAAAAGGAAAATGTATGAGTTCTTATAACTGAATAGTATAGGAGATAGGGCTGGTTTGAGGAACTACATGAGGCAGAGGTTCAAATGATGTCCCTCGGACTCAGTCCTTCTCTTTCTCTTTATCTCTCAGTTCACTTCTTTTAGCTTGACACCATTCTTTGGACAGAGTTCCCACTATAGTCATGAGATGGCTATAGCAACTCTAGATCTTACAGGAAAAAGTGAGAGCGTGCCCTAAATAGTGCAGCAAAAGTTCATCACATATGATGGACTCTGCTGAAATCCTGTGCCCATCCCTGAGCCAATTACTGTGGCCTGAGGAATATGAGGCTCTGATTGGCCAGGACTGAGTAATCTAATCTCCTATGGAACTGGAGTTGGAGGTAGCTGCAGGAAAAACACATATACTTAAAGAGGGGAGTAGTCTCCTATAACTCTCACCAAAGAGTATCTAGGACAATTGCTAGCAGAAGGGTTAGTAGATGCTGGACAGTAAAACAACTTAGTCCACTATACATAAATCCAATATATATAAGTCTTAGATTGGGTTCTCTGAAAGCAGACTTTGGGACGAATAACAGCACAGAAATTCTCTTGAGAAATCCACTGTGAGTAAATGAGGAAGACAAGAGTGGACAGAAAGAGAGGCTGATGCATGATGTGCTTGCAACCAAGGCTTCAGACTATCTCACATGGAGCGCTGAAGTTGAAATGGCTCTTCATAATCGTTCCATATTAAGCAGGGTGCTGAAGCTGAAATGGCTTTTCATAATTGCTCCATATTAAGGCAAGGGTGCCTTTGCTTTTCCATATAAGCTAATCATCAGCTGTGGGACACCCACTGCGAGAGTGTATAACTTTTGTGAGGCAATTCTCTGCAAGCCAAAACATTTCCCAGTGAAGGACACAGACATAAGCTATCAGGAATTGATAGTCCCAACATTGCCTGAAGTGGGAGTCTCGGTGGAACACCACAGTATCCACTACACATGTTCTCTACCATTGCTATAATCTTAGTGAGGTCACTCCATATGAACTCTTCTTAATTCACCTACCCACTTGTTCACTTCTTCCTGCCCAGCCCCAAAACAGTGTTTTTCTATCCTGTCTTCCCCTACCATCACTATCCACCCACTGGGTCTGTAGCAAGCCTACATTTCTACCTGTTCCATTAGAGGAGAGAGTTTTCTTAAAAATAGATGTGTAATTTCCTCAGTTTGGGAGTTGAGGAATGTAGGCAACTGTCAGCCTGTGTGAGAATTCTTCTAGAGCATTGTTGAGCTCATCTAACATTAAGGAAAGACAAATTGAGAGTCACAAGGAATGTATTTAGAAGTACTGAACATGTTTTCTAATTGAGATGTGTTTTTTTGGAAAAAGGAAATAGAGATTATTTTACACTGGTCAAGAGAACTGCCATGCCCCCTTCCCAAATGTTTTTTTTTTAAATCCTTATTATTAATTAAACTTTGACTACAAACAAGAAGTTGAACTAATTTTAATCATGCTCTTTTTTCTCAGATAAGTTACCACTCCTGAGATGACAACTTTTGTAGGGAAATTGATCTTTATTCACTGGATGGGGCATGATGGTTCCAAATGTTAGTCCTAGCAGAGAAAAGGAGGGTTGTAAAGGGATTGAGCTTGGTCACCAGCTGGAGTTGCTGAGACTGGTGTCCTGTATCCATTTTGTTCAGGTGATGGCCTGAGTCCAAAACCTAATCTTCTGGTTTATTCCAAAAAGAGCTCTGGTTAGTATAGGTGATTCATGTTACAAGAAGAACATTAATCCATTATGGTCACCAGATATATTATTCCAAATCAGAGAATGCTGAAACATGAGACAATGAATGTGTCTTGTCCTGGGACCAGCAGTAATGGGCAATTGGTGTCTCTCTATACCTAATTAATAATTTTATATCCCCTCTTTAAGTGTCTTGGCATAAGTGAGCTCAACTCAGTAGTTCCATATGGTCATGGTAGGGGAAATTAGAATAGGCTGCCCCTAAATTTTCTAGCAATCTGACAAGATATTCTGACCCACTTATTACTTAGGGTACTGGCCAGTACAGGGGCAAGTGCTAAATGAAAGCTAGGTGGGAAGCTGAGTAGTAGGTAGAATATACAGAAAAATTTAGACAAGATTGGGCATGTTCCGGGTGACATGGCCTTAGACAACATAAAAATTTAGATTATGAGAGAGACATCTCTTGTATTGAAAAGCACCAAGTCACAAGGTAAAAAATCAATCAAGGGGTATACACAGTAGAAAATTAACATAATTTAAATAGGATATTTTAGTACAAACAGCAGATTTGTCTGAAAGCGGACCTGAGAACTTATGCTCATTTGCAGGCAAAAAGCTAACTGGAACCAAGGATCTGCCCTTCTCCCAGAGGGAAGAGCTGTACCCAAGTTCAACATCCCATGGGACTTCCTTCCCTCACAGGAGGACTGTAATATCCCATTAGCCCCAAAGTCTCAGACAATGCCTATAAACAAGCTAGTTCCCCAACTTCAGATTGCCTGGCATCAAGCAGCCTGAGTAGTATATCACTGATAAGGCTCTTCTTAGACTTGCACCATAAGAAAGGAGTGTAAGAGGACAAGAGATCCTCTTAAAGGAACCCAGGGTCATCCTTCAGGTCTACCAAGGACTCCCTCTCATTGAGGTTCAATTAGCTACTTCTGGCCCAACCTACTAGCAACAGAAAGCAATACTGAACTCACAGTATGGCATCATTTCTCAAGAAGACCAACCAGCCACTTTGGCAGATTGATTATTTTGGATCCCTTTCACATAGAGTGTGTGTGTGTGTTGTGTGTGTGTGTGTGTGTGTGTGTGTGTGTGTGTGTGACTCTGGATCCCTTTCACATGGAATGTGTGTGTGTGTGCACGCGCATACACGTGCGCACAGCATTCTTCCCAGAACTGATTCATACCCTCAATATGAGTTTGCGTTCCCTAACTTTAGTTTATCCACCAGCAACACCATTCAAGAGTTTATACACAGTCGTCTAGTGACCTGGTGTCCCCTAACGTATTGCCTGAAACCAATGAACACATTTTACTGCAAAGGAGTTGCACATGACCATGAGAACCACTGGTATCATATACCTTATCACTCAAAAGCAGACAACTCATGAAATGATCCATTAAAGGATCAACGAACTTTTTAGTTTTTATACCATATCTGCAGAGTTGGGGGGTAACACTGGACATGGTGAGTCCCATGAATAGCCTGTATTCTTGTCACTGTGTGTGACCCTATGTGAAACAAGAAGAACCACTCAGGTGAGCTACACTAAATTGTTGATCCCCTGCATAATGAGCAAAATGATTATTATTTTAGACTACTATGTTTTAGAATGGTTTGCTACATGAAAATAGATTATTGATACAAGTGCGACCAAAAATAACTGAAATAACAAAAATAAGATGTGTCTGAAACAGGTGAAGAGAATGCATATTAAGTTCTACCACATTCTTACTTTTTTTTTTTTTTTGAGACAAGGTTTTACTCTGTCAGCCAGGCTGGAGTGCAGTGACATGATCATAGCTCACTGCAACCTCGCATTCCTGAGCTGAAGTGATCCTCCTGCTTCAGACTCTCAAGTAGCTGAGACTAAAGGCATGCACCACCATGCTGGGATAATTTTTCTAATTTTTTGTAGAGACAGGGTCTCGCTTTGTTGCCCAAGCTGATCTTGAACTCCTGGCTTTAAGAGATCCTCCCACCTCAGGCTTCCAAAGTGCTATGATTACAGGTGTGAGCCAGCACACCCAGCAGTTCTACCACATTCTAAAGAGAGCTTCTAGGCTCTTCCTTACAGGACTCACCAAAAGGTGGCAAAGCCAGTTATATGAGTATCACTCAAAACGCTTCCTCCAGTCTAAATAAGACTATGAGGGAGATATAGTCTCCCTATGTTTTTACAACATATCACCCTCCAAATACTTGGTTACCAAACCGTAGCTATCTGAAGGTCCAGCCTGGAAAGATAGTTTTAGGGAAAGCCTGCTATAGATGCTTGGTGTTTGAAGGCCTGTGTCAATATAGACACTGCTGTCTGCTTCCTGTCAGAATTCTGAAGACTTAACGCTTTCTAGAACAGCAATGACAAGGCAGCATGTCTATTGCTCATCATGGCAAGGATATGCGAGTTCCTCATGGATCAGATGAATGTTACAGAAGGCAAAATAGCTTGAGGCCTGCCAAAGGCCTTGCTGGTAGGTGAAGATATCCTGGCAGTGAGAAGCTGTGGGTATTTCACAAGGGGCAGGGGCTGAGGAAGTCAGAAAAGATTGAGTCCATATCTAAGAACTGTGTAGTAAAGAGGGTCCTGAAGAATCACGTTCACTCCATGAGAGTCAGCATTTGGACATCAGTCACATATGGGGAGGGACCCTCCCCAAAACATAATATATTTGTAAAAGATTGTGTATTGATTCTTACATGTTTAAACTTCAGTCACAAAGTATTCTCCATTTGGTGCAATACACCTATCAGGATTCTTTTTCAAAACACTGCTCAAAAGTTTTTGAACTCGTCAATTCTGATGCCTTTTAGTGTTTCTGCCATTTTTTTTGTTTCACCTCTTCCACATCAGCAAAATATTTCCCTCTTAGGACTTTTTTCATGGTGGGGAGCAGAAAAAATCGCTCAGGGCACAACTGAGTGAATAGGGAGAGTGGGGCACAGGGATCATGTCGTTTTTGGTCAAAAATTGCTGAACACTCAGAGTAGTGTGGGCAGGTGAGTTTGTATATCATCCATCATGAAATGGGCAAATGCGTTAAAAGACTCTCAAAAAAAAAAAAAGTTTACTGAAACCCAAGGCAGTCTCTCACGGCAACACTAGCTGATGCTGATGAGTTCCTAGAACATTTACCTAGCGAGGGAAGCCTATACTACAAGGAGCCTACCCTCCAAAAGATAATTCCGGTTTTTTGGGGGGATTCTCTCTTGTAGAAGGCATTGACAACTGAGAGAGAACATACAGCAGCACTGAAAAGTTAAAAAGACCAGCGACTGAGGAGAGAAAGGTCAGATGGAGGAAAGAGCATCATTTGTGTCCTGGGATGTACTATTGAATTTTCCCAGTGAGAGCTTAAGAAGAGTTCACAAAAGAAATCAAGAGACAGAGAGCCAATTTTAGGTATCTGCCATGTCCAGAGAGAATAAAGTCATCTTATGATAGAGTTAATAATGTAGTAACTCGTCATCTCCATTTCCACCCTCTTCACTTCCAGAAGAGGAGAAGCTGTGGTTAGCAAGATGGGATAGGAGAAGTAGAAGACTTACTAAGGGACAGAAAGAGAAGTGTTACACCTGCTTCTTTGATTCCAAGCTTCTCATCCATGGCAAGACCCAACTGGAAGAGATAACAAGATATAATTTCAAATCAAGTTCTGAGTTTTGATTATTTTATAGGGTTGCTGGTAGTCCCCTCAAACTTTTTTTCCAAAGTCATAGAATTTTTAGCTAGGTACAGGGCTGCTTAGAATGAGACCATATTTTCCAGTCTTCCTTGCAGGTAGATGCAGAAATGTGATTAAGTTCTGTTCAATGGGTTGTGAACCTAAGTGATGTTAACAACTTCTGGGTCAAGGAAGCAGGTAAGCCTTCTTTCTAATGACTGAAATGTGATGTGGTGTTGATCCATTCTGAACCTTTTAGAGTAGGACAAATTTATAAATGGTGAAAGAAGACAGAAGGAGACTAACTGTGGCTCATTTTGTGGTGCACAGCTGCTTTATCAGTCTGCTTTTGCCACGTTATTAGCAAAAGTTTCAGAGCCACACTACAACAAGCATTTATTTCCCACTCATGGGTTTGCAAATTGGTTGGGGTCATTCTGCTTAGTATGACACCCTGAACTTGAAGCAGGTTTTCTACAAATGTTTTAGCATAATGGTCCTCACTATGTAGGGTGTGTGACAGGAGTGAACAGCCCCCCTTCTGACCACATCCAGCTTCCAAAGTGAGTGGCTCTTGACACTGGAACTGCTTTGCTTCAGGATGCAGGTGAAGGTCAGCTCTAGTCCAGGTGTCACATTCTCATCCCCATACTTGAGGGAGATTGGAAGCACTCAGAAGAACAAGGACACTTCCTTCCCACAGCAGCAGTAGGGTCCAGTTTGCAGTTTCCCCATACGGAAAGACACAGCATCTAGAGCCCCCCTCAGAGATGGCAGTACCTGTGGATGCTGATCCCTTTTCAAAGGTCTGAGTTTTACCTCCATAAGGCCCCTCCACTAAACGTCTACATTCTAATAATCCCAACTTCTTCCCTTCCTCTTCCTAGCTCTAGGCATAGTAGCTGCTTCCTGCAGTTGCTACCTCTGTGATACATTAAGAGTTCTCTTCTAGTCTTTTCAGTTGCCTAATAATCACTTATTGATATTAAATTTCTCTCTGTTGAAAAATCGGGGTGGTTTGTTTCCTGACATCACCCTGACTGATTCACTGGACTTAATCCTATGTCTGTTTAACACCTGTCAAGAATTTCCTCTTTGATGTATTTCATGACATTCTCCCCCATATCTGTCACTCATCTCTGTACTCATTTCTATAGTAGAACTTACTGTGCTAAAGTGTCATCATTGCTTTATCTCATCCATCTCCATCCCAGGTCAGAGCATATCTATTTCCTCAGTATCTGGCATATAAGAAACTGAACACCACACGTTTGAATGGACGAATAAATAAACGAGCAAGAAAAACAAACAAACAAACAGAGAAAGTAATTATTAGTATTCGTTTTGGAAGGCTCATGTAGTACCAAAATGAAAGAGAAAGTTAGATGGTGATGTGAGAAACAAGAGGACTGTGGCTGCCAGCTGTGAGCCCAGCTGCAAGCACACAACAAACTCTTGACCAATAACTTAAACCCACAACAGCATAAAGAAGGGGTAGCTGTGATTGCAAAGAATATTCGGTGACAGCACAGATACGGACAAGCAAGAAGGACTCCTGGGAACCCAAAAGTGTGTTTGTAGTTCGGGCTCCGGAGGAATGACCAAGCTTCAAGAAACGCCTCTCACTTTGGCGCGTGGTCCTGCCAAGTCCTCAACCGGGTTTCATCGTTAGTCTCTCCGCCCTGCGTCTCTAGAGGAAACAGGTAAAACCTGGTGAACCAGGTCTTATTTTTGAAACGATTCTGAGCATGCGTCACTACCCACGCGCGCAGGCGCAGAAATTTTCCCTGTATTTGGTACCGCCCACTTTCGATATGGAAAGCGCTTGCTCAGACTTCCCTCATTTATCATCTTTCCTGTGGGCCCCTCCCTCCTGTTCCTGGGGAGGGAGCCTCGCGAGATCGCCCTCGGCAGTCCCCGGCGGCGCCATCTTTGTGTCTGGCGAGCGACGGCCCCCGACGGAAGCCCTGAAGCCGGAGCTTGCTTGCCAAGCTCTCGCCGAGACCGGATCCAGGAAATACGAGGGCGGGCCTCGGTGGGAGGGACGCACTGAGGGAGGAGGGAGGAAAGGGGGCGGCGGCGACGGCGGCGGTGGCGGCGGCGGCAGTGGCAGCAGCGGCAGGGGCAGCGGCAACTCACACCGGATCCCGGCCCCGTGAGGCAAGCACTGGAGGGGGTTCGGG
>CAUYQG010291889.1:0-16246 GCA_963574415.1 Tarsius wallacei
GTGGCTCAGCCTGTAATCCCGCGCCTTGGGAGGCTGAGGTGAGTGGATTGCCTGGGCCCGCGGGTTCGAGACCCGCCTGGGCAACTTGGCGAGACCTCATCTCTACAATACATCAAAAAATTAGCCGGGCATGGTAGCGCAAGCCTGTAGTTCCAGCTACTCGGAAGGCTGAGGCGGAAGGATCGCCGGAGTCCAGCAGGTCGAGGCTGCAGGGGCCGGGAGCAGCCACTGCACGCCAGTCTGGGCAACGGAGTGAGACTCCAACTAAAAAAAAAAAAAAAAAAGCTGGTTAGGGTATTTTTAACTTAAACAAACTGCTGCGCTGTTGTCTATTGCTACCTGACAAATGATCTCAGAGCTTAGAAGCTTAAAAAATAAATATTTATAATCCTCCCGGTTTCTATGAATCAGGAACTCAGGAACGATTGAATTGGGCAGTTCTGGTCAGGGCTCGTGGGAGGCTGCAGTGAAGATGTGACCAAGCCACATCAAGTTCAGCCACTTACTGGGCGTGCGCCACTTGTCAAGATACTTAACCATTTTTCTTCAAAATGGTCATACCACTTTGTACGCGTCATAGTAGTCTAGGGTAGTGCCAGTGTTCCATATCCTGTTCAACATTTTACATTTTCCTTATAATTAGTAAGGTTTAGCACCTTTTCATGTGCTTGTAGGTTGTTTTCACCTTTTGCTGAGTAGAAGTTAATAATTTTGTGAAGTTCAGTATTTCTTTTGGAATAGTTTGTGTTTTGCAACTCCTTCAGGCCATGAAAATATTCTTCAATATTATCTTATCCATATTATAAGGCTTCCCTTATAGTCTTTGATCTCATGTAGATCAATGATTCATATAAAATTAATGTTTATGTGTGATATGAGATAGGATTGGAGTTCATTTTATTCTATATGACAGCCAGTTGTTCTGGTGCCATTTGTTTATAAGATTTTCATTTCCCATTGAATTTCTCGGTATCTTTGTAAAATCAAATGATTGCATATGTGGGTCTATTTCTGTAATTTCTATTTTTAAAAAATCTATGTGCCTATTCTTTTGCCAATGCCGTAGACTTTATTACTTTAGCTTTATAGTAACTCTGGAAATCAGAGAGTTTGCATTCTCTAACTTCATTCTTCTTTTTCAAGATTATTTTGTTTAATCAGGGTCTTCTTTCTAGATTTGTCTAATATAGGTCTTTTGGGTATTTCAATAAATTTGTCAATTTCTGCAAAAGAGCCTGTTGCAATTTTATCATTGGGTTAAATGAATCTTCAGGTTAATTTAGGTAAGAATTGATATCTGCTTCCTTTTAAAATTTGCAAACATTTACTACATCATAGCTATCTACATGTCTATCACCCTTGTGAACTTGGAAGACAGAGACCTCTGGGGGAAGGAGTGTGGGCTTTGCTATCAAGTAACTATACTTTAATTTCACTAACCATTATTATTATTCTAGCAGCAATGAGTATGGTTCGGCTGCATGAAATAGAATCATTAATATGTTGTGGCCAATTGATGAGGATGCTGAGGAAGAAGGGACATCATAAATTGCAGTGTTTGTGGCCTCTTACCTAATGCTTATTATTAAACTGAAGAGTAGTGGAGAGGAAATGAGAAGTCTGTA
Organism: Tarsius wallacei; assembly: GCA_963574415.1. Classification (NCBI taxonomy): domain Eukaryota; kingdom Metazoa; phylum Chordata; class Mammalia; order Primates; family Tarsiidae; genus Tarsius; species Tarsius wallacei. Next base: position 1,626 of record CAUYQG010291889.1, read on the forward strand.
GGGGATGGTGGGGGACTGTGTCCTGCTCTAGGAGAAATAGTCTGCTCCAAGCATTTGTTAACTTGGTCTTTTTATCCCTCAATTTTTTTGTCTTTTTGAGCTCTTCACATGGTTACTTCCTTAATGTTTTGAGCAAAATATTGAATACAATATTTCTAAAATTTAAAAACATTTTTAAAAGCGCACAAGGACCAGAACTTATGCTGAGCAAGTACCCTTTGATTTTATTTCCAGTGAATGAGAGCAAGTTTTTAAAACTCATTAGTGAATATTCTGTCTAGAAACCATTTATGTTTAAATTTCACTGAGTAGGTTAAAAAAAAGTATAGGTGGCATTCTGTATCTGGCCTCTTTTAAGCTGCTTAGCATCTAAATATCTGAAAACAGCTGTTTTTTTTTTTTGTCTACTAATTCAACATAATGAATGTTGATATTTAAAAGGTAAAATAAGACATTTACCCAGGTGGCATTAGTAGAGCCTGGTCCTTTTTTGTTTTTTGCTTTTTTATTTCTTTTTCAAATACTAGCAAGGATCCTATTGTGTATAAATTGTGTTTCACTCTTACAGAGCTTTTCCATCTTTCCTGTGAATCTGTCAGTGGTATGAAAATATGAGTATGTAGCATAACTATTTTTATGTCATCTTTTTTTCTTTTACTTTCTGTATTATCAAGAAGAAATGATGCATTTTCTTTAAATTAAATTCTGAAGCCATAAATCTTACCATGCTCTCTCAAATTTACCCTATTGAGGGTCCTTCCTTATTTAATTAGAACTGATTTTTTTTTTACGGAAATGTCTCAGTATTCTCACATACATTGCCGCCCTCTCATTTGGTTTTACTAGCTGTTGGTTGTAATCAAAAAAGAAATGCCACCCGAAGTAAATAGAATGCTGCTTACCTATTTTCAATGGTGGAAAGTGATGACAAACTCAATTAAAAACAAATGACAAAGATGCATTACACAGATGGGGAAGTTGTTAATTATTTTTCATTCTGTCTGCTGATCATGTTCAAGATTTAGTTGACGGTTCTGCACTAGTGTCTCAAAGGGAGAAAGTATGAATTTTGTGAGAGAAGTATATTTTCAGTGTAGATTCTCCCCTGGATACCCACTTGTAATTTTTTTTGGTGATAATGGAGCTTAGCTATGCACATCAAGGGAAAACTAGATTCTTCAGGGCATCATGCAGGGCAGCTCATCACGTATCCGTAATGCTTGTTGGCAGACCAGTCTATTTGTGGAAATGTGGTTGTTATTCTATGGTGGAGACTGCTGGAGTGCATATATGCAACTTCCCTAGGCTCATGTCCAGTTATGAAGAGGATCCTTGTTAAGCTTCCGGAGCCCATTTGTCAGGAAAGAGGGGAATTTGAATGAAACCTCTGCAGCTAGCAATACAAAGAAGAAAATGCTTAAGCTCTATTTTTCAGAAATGGAATTGTATTCACAGAGAAGGATTTTTTTTTTAAGACAACTATTCCTGTTGGTAGGGAGAATTATAAGAAAAGCAAAGGAACTCTTGGAGATTAGAGGAAAAGCAGCAAGGTTTAGAATTGAAAATGATGGAGAGCAGCTTATTTTTATACTCGTAAAATCCCATTCTGCCATGATCACTTCTTTTTCTTGGAATTGGAGGGGACATGAATAATGTGTAGTGTTGGCATCCTTTCTATAGAATGGTGACTGAGACTTGCCAACATGCGGAAGACCTGCATCCTGAATTCATACATATACAGAAGCGAAGAGCAGTAGGGAATTGTGCTGATAATAAAAACATTAGATAAAGTCAACGCATTCAGCAAAGGGAAACACTGCAACACATAAAAGAAGTGACTTACCTTTATGTATCAAAAGTGTTAGGGTTTACAGTTATCCTTCTATAGACTAACTGGTATATACTGCAGGGTCCCAAAGTAGAAGTTATTCAATTGTTACACTGGGACATTTTAAAAAGAGTGACTTTTAAATGAAAGTATATTTAAGAACTATTCATGTGTATAGACTAGATGCACTTGGACAACAGTGCGTTTCAGCTGGGGTAAAGAAGACAGAACATTTAGAACCATCTGGAGAGTTTTCAATTCCCCCTTTTTACACCCTCTCCAAATTCCGCTATGCCTTCAAGAACTGCAGGAGTAGATTACAAACGCTCCACAGGTGAGTCTGATAGGTATGTCAGGTAGTTAAGAACCACTGTTGTTGGAAGCTTGCAACAGAAAATAGAAAGCTAGACAAGTAATAGACAGCTGAAGTTCACCTGTCGGTACTTCTACAGTGTTGGTCTATTCCTTGTAATCTTCTACTTACCGCAGTTTACTGTATGTCAAATAAGGGTAAGAATATACCACAGCAGTGTTATGAAGATTAATATTAAACTCTTTGACCTTCCTGAAAAAAAGCACGAAATATTAAGAGAAAGGAATCCGGCAAAGCCAAAAATACTATGTTATTTCAAATTTGCTTAATAAGAAAATGAGTCAGTGCAGTGTAAATTAATGCAAGCTCTCAAATCCAAGCAGATGAAATTCAGCAAAATCTGAGCCTACAAAAGGGATAATTTTAAGTAGCACATAGCTTATAAGTCTTCAGTGATTAACCTTGTTGCAGCCAATCTTGTCAGCCCTCCAACTTGCTTTAATATTTTCTCCCATGTTTGTGTTCCAGACATATAATTAGACATAAGGACGGTTTGTTGTTTTCCCCCTTCTTTATCTGCAATAAAATCTCAAAGTATAATACAGAAAATATGTGCAATACAAATAGATCCAGATATAAAGGCATTGGTCATATTAAATAATAATAATAATAATAATAATAATAATAATAATAATGGAATTCTTTAAGTTGGGATGGTTTTCCCTGCAAGTTATAACAAGCTTGACTACAAAATTACAATTAACAACAGGAGAAAAATTAGCTAGAAGTTACAAAAAAACTCGTTTAACTCCAATTCACATGCTCAAAAACCATCTCTTATACAAGGGAATACCTTGTATAAACTATATTTTTATTACACAAAATCATGTGTGTATATGTGTAAAGATATGATTTCTGCTCAGTTATAAATGTTTTTTATTTAATAATTCTCCATTTTATGGTGGGAGAGGAGATATAAAGGAAGGAAATATAATTAAGTCCATTATTTTTTCACATTTTAACTTTTTTATGTCTTTCTAATGCATAGTCAACCAGACTAGATGAGAACAGATTTTGGGTAAAATATTTTGTGTCTACAATTTTATATGGTGAAGCTATATGATTTTATACAATTCATTAGGCATTAGAGTTCTACCTTTCAGAAGTCAATTATTCAGACACACATGATAGGCCACTGCCTATAAGTACACTTGCCTTTCTTTGAGCAGTGTCATTCCTCAATAAGGGTAGAAATGTATGTATTAATTTTGTCTTAGTATTAGGGTTTCCTTCTAGTCACTACTTCAGAGTCATCTTGGCATAGGAAAAAGTGTTCTTGTTTCAATTCCTATCCCTATCGCCAATTAAAGGACAACTTAGGCAAGTGCTCCAGCCTGTCTCAACAGTACTTTTCCTAATGGTAAAGTGGAAATATGTGTATGTATATTTGGTGGCTGAGGTGAAATATGAGAAGGGTTGGACTCTGCTAGAAGAGGTTAAATAGAAACCATCATTAATTTCCTTACAGCTCTAAGGCTCTAGGACCCATAACCTAGGGAAAAAAATGGATGTTCTAGTTTTAATAAAATATTTTAATTTCCCTGTGTCCTGGTATTAAAGTATGAGCATTAGTAATTGCAACGGCATTTTTCACAATTTAGTGATGATTCACTAATATACCAAAGATGGGAATTTTTTATTATACATCTGAACCAGCTTAAACTGTATTCAAATATTATCTCCTTGTAAATGGACTCAATCTGCCATGAGTCTCGTACACAAAGATCCTTCCTAATGTTAATTGTCAGTAAACACAGTAAAAAACAAAGCTTTCTCTAAAGTCACAGCGTTTCATTTGCTTTTGGGTGTTTTTGCCATCATCTCCACATTTTTTTTTTTACAACAGGCTTTTGTATTTGAGTAATGATATGCATTTGCACTACTGAATAGAAAATTGTCACAAAAATACTTTACAAGGAAAATGGTAACAGCAAGGCTAATCTATAGCTGTGGACTTTCTTAATGAGTGTTGCTGGGAAACTTCTCAGAACCCTGCAGGGAGAGGCATGTTTCTGTAAGAAAAAGGTCTCAAGCTGTTAGAACTGATAGAATTTCAGAAATGCCACAAGTTCAGGTTGCAATAGATTTGTAGGTTTTATAAGCAGAATTTTAAGAACTTCTTTAAGAAATTTCTTTGGAATCAAAGTTCATGTCGAACGAAGAACTATCAGATGTAGGAAATTGAAAATAGATGTGACCCCAAGATACAGATTGGGGGCTGCTGATTGTAATAGAAATGTGCTCAATTTTATCCATTTGAAAATTGTAGAGCCTCAGTAAAATTTTTCAAGTGTTTTATTCAAGAAACTCTTTTTATATTTTTAAGAGCTTTATAAAATGAGAAATCCTAAATGAATAAACAGATGTTTGTGTTTGTGTGTGTGTGTGTGTGTATAGATAGATAGATAGATAGATAGATAGATAGATAGATAGATAGATATCTTGGAATAGAATTCTCTTCTAAGCCATTCTGTGCAATAAAATCTAACATTTGGGTATCCATGGTAAATTTTTGGTTTATGTCATATAGCATTTATTTCAACAATGCAAGTTGAAAATGAAGGCCAAAGCATTTTTACACTTTTGAGAAAATAAAATTTTATGGTATACACCCAAATATGACTAGGATTAGAAGAGCTGACTGTTATTTGAGAATTCCATGTGGACGCCGGTATTTGCTAATACAGGATAAATATAGGAGTATAGGTTGTGAATGAAATGACTTAGGTATAATTTATGATTAGAGAGACTGTCTTTATTAACAGGTTATATGCACAATCAGTGTTAGCATGCCTTGCCTTTAATGCATTCTGTATCATCCTTGAATACATAAATACGTTTTTTGGGGGAAGGTAACTTAAAGTGTCATAAAGGACCCAAAATATTTGTCACTCTCTTGTCTTTAAGTCAATACACCTTGGATAGGGTCCAAGATATACTGGCCTTATATCAAATTCTGACTTATGCTACAGAAAACAGTATTTAGAGCATTCTTGGGGTTCATAGAGATCCCCTCTTAAAGCAACAAGCATAATTTTATGTGCCTGCTTATTCATTATTTTCTTAAATATATTTAATTTGGGGGTACTTTGGCCCATAAGTCCTTCAGTAAATAGATAAACAGATTTGAAAGCATGAGAAAGGCGAATACTTTTGAGGAGGAAGTTTTAGCTTTTCTTCATCTTTGTTTCCTTTGGTCTTATTAATAACAATTATTTACTTTCACAGATTTTTTTTTTTTTTCTCAGTGGATAGTTAGAACCATGGGCATAATATGATGTGTTCAATTGTTTCTATGTTTTAAAAAAAATTGTCAGCTTGGCTCGGTGGCTCAGCCTGTAATCCCGCGCCTTGGGAGGCTGAGGTGAGTGGATTGCCTGAGCCCGCTGGTTCGAGACCCGCCTGGGTAACTTGGTGAGACCTCATCTCTACAATAAATCAAAAAATCAGCCAGGCGTGGTAGCGTGCGCCTGTATAGTTCCAGCTACTTGGAAGGCTGAGGCGGAAGATTCGCCGGAGCCCAGCAGGTTGAGGCTGCGGTGGCCGGGAGCGGCCACTGCACTCCAGTCTGGGCGACAGAGTGAGACTCCAACTCAAAAAAAAAAACAATAAACAACAACAAAAAAAAAAATTGTCATTTATTGGCAAATTCTCAATTTTATTTGCCAATCCCATGTGAAAATTCTAACAATTGAGTTTTAAATATGATTTGGTATTCCACTCCCTCATCCACTGCTTTCTGCAGTTTGTTTCCCACGGTACAATAAGGTGTTTTGAGAGAGAAAAGAGAGACCACAGTCACATAACATTTATTAAATATATTGTTATAATTGTTTTATTTTATTTTTAGCTATTGCTGTTAATCTCTTACTGTGTCTGATTTATAAAATAAACTTTATCATAGGTATGTATCTATTATTTAAAACATTATATGTAGGGTTTAGTAGGTACTACCCAGGGTCTCAGGTCTTTCCTGGGGGTCTTGGAACATATCCCCAGCATATGGATTCTACTTTAGTGCATTTGTGACTTTACACGCAACATTTTCTAAATATAGCTCTTAAATTTTCCCAAAAGGAAGCTATTTTCACTTTGGTTAACTGGAAAGGTTTCAGGAAGTATTATGAATGGGACTCTGTTGAAAAATGAAGGTTAAAATTGAGGTTACTTGTAGGTATAATTTATCTTTATTAAAAAGCAGCTCTCACGAGATATTAAAGGAAGGTACAAACATCACTTTGTTATGACTTTCTTCAGTTCACCATCTACAGGGCAAGGGAATGAAGCCACTCTGTCTTTGTCTATTAACTTTTGGGGACCTGTCACTGACATCAGCAAGTGTTTTTTCTAAGTTAGCATGGATGTCCATAGGGAATACAAGTCCTTATTCATCTGCTATATTTCAGATATGTAATTGGTTATGATACAGAAAGATTTCTCTCAAGTTTTTCTTCCAAAAATCATGATGGTGAGAAGAGATATTTTTGCATGATGGCACCTAAATGACTTTTTCATTTTGACACAAAAATGTTGATGACTCACGAGTAGAATCACTGTTTTTCTCAGACAGCACTCACGTTTTCTACCAGCCTGGTGTTGGACGGCATTCTCTGGAAGTCACAGCAATGTAGCAGAAACACACGTCCTATTTGCAACATGTGCAAGTCTGGCATATGTTCACTTAATGCTTAGAAACTGAGGCTAAACTGGAAAATTGCAGCTCTTTAATGTCCCAGTCTATCTTAAATATGAGAGGGTCAGTGTGTGCTTTTGGATCCATTTAGGGAGGATTCCTGGAGAAGTGAAATTTCAGGCAGATTAAATACATGGTAAGGGAGATGGATGTGATGTCTCATGGGAGTTCATATGTTGTTGGAAGGAGTCCTAGCGATTAACTTCATTCAAGCCCCTCACTCACTTTACAGATGAGGAAACTGAGGCATGCAGTGTTGATCAAAGCAAATACCGTGATTAGCATCAGAACCAAAGATTCAGCTTCTTCTAGTTATTTGATGCGCAGGTGAACCTCATGTATCTGTCTTCTGTGTAAATTTAAGATCTTCTTCCTACTTCATATATTCTTACATCTCACAGTGGGCAGTTTAATTCCAGAGTCACAAATGTAGAAGGATGCCAGGACAGAAACGCACTCATCCGTTGATGGGTGCATGCATTGTTGTCCTGATTCACTGCCTATCCCCATTTTCTTTTTAACTAAATCAAAGAGACACTAAGAGAAAACTATATCCAATTAAAATTTCTTGAAAAAGCCAATTTAGAAAGTGAGGAGGAATCTCTCTAGGGAAATTTATTTCACTTGAAGCACAAAAGTTAAATAGAATGAGGGTATCTGTGATCCATAGACTAAGGAGATTTATACCTGGAAACTGCCATGCTATTTCAAGCCCAGTAGGACTTTGCTTTTGTGCTAAAAACTGCCAGTGTGATCGGTCTTAACTTAAACTGTCAATCTTAAAAACCTGTTCTTTTTCACTCCTCTTCTGGTTTTGTTACTGTATCCTCTTAACTATGTCATTCATCCTTTGTTTTTCTCTTCCTCCTTGTACTGAGACCATTCTCACTAGACAGGCATGTCTCTCCTACTCCATTTTCTTTGGGGTTTGTGCAATAACTTGAGTACCTGGCTCCCAAAGTCATCTCAGGGCTGCACATGCCACCTCATTGTCCTGCTAAGACTCATACCTGCATGCTCACTCTAGATATTCTCACAAATCACCTATGAATAGCTCTCTCCCAAAACCCCTCTACACACCCCTGTCCCACAGGATACAGAATAGCAGAAGCAAGAAATATAAAGCAAGTCCTTTTCAAAATTAAAAAATATATATCTTTATACAATTACCAGGGGGTGGGGGGATTGTTTTAAAACTAGTTGTTCAACAATATTCTCAGGGTCTTGTTCATTTTTGTATTTTACTAATGCATTACATTTCTGGAAAATCCGAATCAGTCTTCAAGAAGCATGGTTCCCTTGGTTTCTCTTCAAGACAGATCACTATCGAAAACATTATTAGCCTTCTTACTCACACTCTTTATTCCACGCTACACACACACATTTTCTATTTCTTCCTGAAGTCCAGATAACAGCCTTTTACCAGGAACTAATGCACGGAACATTGCTTCCGACATTCTCAATCCTGGCTGTTCATCAGAATCACTTCAGAATTTTCTCAACCCGGGAGTCCTGAGACTCAGCCATGAAATTGACTGGATGAAAACCTCTGAGGGTGAGTTCAGGGCGCTAGAGCAGTAAAAACAGTCCCAAGTGATGCTGATATGCAGCCAGAAGTGAGTCACAAGGCTTATAGTAGACCCTGAAATGTGGCAAGGGTGACTCAACTCAGTGAAACACCTGTCCACCTGATGAAATGGGAGATGGTTACACAGCACCGTCCACCCCCGCCCCATCCACAAGAAAACCCCTCTTATGACAACCTGTGGGGCCTGTTCTTGTCCTCCATGTTCCAGATGGAAAAACTCCCCAACTGTGTATGTTTTTCTTAAAATACCCAGTTTTAAATTTAATTACAATTTAACTCAATTATAAAAGCGCCTATAAGTTTAGTTTAAGCTAGATGAATAGTTACCAAATTACATGCTCCAAAAATAAAGAAATAATTTTGGTCCAACTTAAAAAAAAAAATCCAAAATCTACTACTTCTCTACTCTAACACCTTAAAGTCCTGAAGTCACTGGTTAATTTTAAAAATAGAATTGCTCCTGGTCACTTTGTTTCTGTCTTTCTACTTTCCCTGGACGCTGTCTCCTCGTGTGTCCTGAGGCACATTCTCAATTAGCTTAACCTAAATCTGAGATGGGAAGTGAAATGCTCTCTCTCTCAGGAATAACCTACTCATCTATAGAAGACAAATGACTCTTTCAAGGTATTTTTCAGATGTACTTTGTTTACCTCATTCCTTGCTTCATTCCATGCTCATTATTTACATGCTTAATAAATGAAAAAGAAATATGGAAATAGTTCAAGTTACTTGAATCTTTTCAGAAAGTATACTAACATAAAGGAAAGTTATAAGACCTTTCTTCTGCTTCTATAGAATCTTGTTTGTTTATTTGAAAGGGCAATGTTTTATGCCAACAAGTTTTATTATTTTGCTTTTTTCTGCTAGATAATTTCAAAGAAAGGAGGAAAGAAACTATGGTTCACAGCTAGTAACACAAAATATTTATTGAATAATAAAGGTAATATTAGATATTTGTGTAAGTATCTTCAAAGGACTGTGTAGGTTGTTAATTACCTCTTGTTGATAGTAGAAAACAAGATCGGAATGTGTTTGTATGGTTTTAAAAAAAATTTAATTCAAAGGAACCTATGTTAGTATTTTAGTGTTTTATGCATACTTTGCCAGTGAGGGAGTACAACCCAAAGTCTTTAGGAGTTTTGCTTAGATATGGATAGAAAGATGCTCCTTGAGACACAACATAAATTACTATCTCTAGAGATCTTGGCACAAAAGGCTAATCTCAGTCTACAAAAGATTTATTATGACAGACGGAACAAAGAGATGTTTGTATTCGTTTGGATGTTTATCTGTTCACCAGTTTCATATTTTATATCTTAGTCATATACCCAACAATTTCTTCCTATTATACTATTTTAAAAATCCACATTACATATATTTTTGTGCACATATGTGTACACATATATAAATATATCGATTGCATACCAATTGTCAACCTAAATAACAAACAGAGAGAGACTCTCCAAAATAAAATGATGTTTATTTGGGAAGAGAGCATTGCAGTGGAAATGCACATGTCATAGGAAACTATGTGTGTATTCAGGAAGGTGAAGGAAGACAAGTTTTGCTTTTTTTTTTTTTTAAATAAGGAGGATTATATAATAGTTTTGAAAGTTCAATAACAATGGTGACGCCAGTCAGGTTGGACAGGCAGTTGCTGGGCAGTGTCCTTGCAAAAATATTTTTTGTGTGAGTTTACAGTGGCCTTTATGCAAGGTGGTTATGATTTATGCAGAGTCTTCTGTGATAGTTTTTATTATCAGGAATTTAAGCATGAGAACCCTCTCTTCGTAGCTTTCTCAGCTTTATTTGTCAGGGCTTTTGTTTGGTTGGTTTTTTTGTTGTTGTTTTTTTAACATTAGTGATTCCATTTTGATTCTGGCAGTTTTCACATTTCCCCGTTTTGACCAAGATCTTTCTCTGAAAGCATTGCTGATCCGTCTTCCTGTAGTTAGGTTTTGATGTCTCTCAGTGGTAAGATGGACTTGTCCCAGGTGTTAGTCTTATCCCAAGTTGCAGGAAGTGATTGACTGGTGACAAAGAGTCAGTGTCAAAATGCTTTAACCACATTTGAGCAACCGGAGAGGTGAAGAAAGTGTTCCTCAGGCTCAGTCTACCTAGAGTTCATTATTAAGTTCAATTTTGTCTGTCATACTCTTTTGCTGTCATCTCAAAGGGCTGAGCCAGCATTAGTCTGTTGGGAGTCATAATTCAGTAAAAATTTAACAAGCAACAGATTTAAAATTAAAAAGAGAAAATACAAAATAAAATTAACAGTAACATGACAATCCCAGTGTGTACAACAGTTTTGAGCCATGAAACTAGGCTTAAGGACAACCAATTGAACAAATCAAATGACCATAGGCAATTAAGTGAAACCTGTTGTAACCATGTGACCTGTTTGTTTAACTAGTGGATATCAAAGTGTCTCTTAGGTCAGGTTCTGTCAAATTACTAGCAGAAGCTACTGAATGTGAAATGTTAATTCTAACATTATCCTGCCAAGTGAAAAAATAGGTACTAAGAGGGATAAGAGTCTCTTTATGATATGGAGTCTTGTTCCAACATCTTGGGAAAAGCTGTCTACAGAATGAAAACGTCAAGTCCTCCTTCTGGTTTGCAGTTTCAGTGTCTCTGATCATGGCATTGTGGCTTGGTGAATTCTTTATGTGGCCCACATGTCAGCCATGAGACTATTTCCTTAAAATTCATCTAGTGTCAGCTTATAGGGCTTTTTTGCTTTAATAATTTTATAGAAGCCAGCTGGTTGGAGAAATCTAGGAAAATCCAGGATCAACTCTAGTCTATAGGTAGATAACAAAAACTTGAAAATAATGCACAGGGATTTGAACAGTACAGTGATAATGCTTGGATAATTAACTATGAGGTTTTTCATATAATTTTTCTAATATGTTTTTACAATGTGCAATTATGATTTTTATGTTTTCATAGTTCAAAATTATAATTTTAAAACTCAAATTAATAATATAATTATTTTAAAACTAAAGAATGATTATGTCTTGTTTTCTTAAGCATTATGTGGAACTATGTTCTCTCAAAGAACCAGCTTCTTTTTAGATGGGTAAGAAGTCAGGTCCAATGTATTACATTAAACAGTTTTGACATTATATCCACTTGAATTTATTGCTGTTCCTATTAGTCTTCTCTCTAAGCAATCACCACTTTGACAAGATGACCTCTCTAACATTTTAAGGCAGCCAGAGGGATGATTTGCTTTCAGGCTCCTGGGGCATTTCAGTCTTCTACACACAAGTATTGACACATGCTGCCTGGGGGTCTGGGCCCTTCTCAGGCTCTGAGACCCCTTGTTCTCAGCATGGAAGCAGTTTTTTGGGTAGAATCTTCATATTGATTTTCTGAGAAATCAATAAAGTCATTTAACTTGGCTCTTCTGTCATTCATGATTACTCTCTGTTCATTAGAGAAAAGCCTCCTCTCACCTTGACTTCAGCTTGACTTACCTGTATTGCCCACTCCTAAAGTGGACTGGCAGGGACCAGGGGCAGGACTGGATATTAGCCAGAGCACTTTTTAGATATTAAAAAAAGTAACTGACATTCTGTGATACCACTGAAGCACCTTGGGCCTTGATGCTTTCCTCCGTAGGACAAGGTGAGCAGATAGCCATGGAAGTTCTTTTTGGTTTAAATATTTCACATATGCAGCTTGGACTCCTGACAATTCTACCCTTCATCACCATCATATTTTTCCTATACCCATCATTTACTGAGAATTTACTTGCTGAAAGACACAACACTAAGCATTGTATATAAATCGTCACATTTTTTTTTGTCAAAACAACCTATTGAGATAGATTTTCTCCACTCTAGAAATGACAAAGCTGAAACCTACAAAAGTTAAAAATCTTGCCCCAGGTAACACAGCCAGTACAAGTCAGAATCCAGTATTAAACTTACGTTAGTCAAATTCCAGAAACAAGAGTCTTAGCTACAACAGAACGCAGAAGTGTTTATTCAGAATGATATCTGAATAAAAATTCCATTGAATTCAAGTGTCTTTTGAGATTTCACTTTCAGAGAACAAAACTATTAAAAATTTCAACCATTTAAATTATTTTCAATGTAAACAATTCATTGTAACGTGATCATTTCTTCTTTCATCTGAACTAAGCTGATATACACATTTTGTTAAAGTGGTTTGCTCTTATTGTTGTTCGTTCAAAATTAGTTATATTTCAAGTGGCTCTCTTTAATTAGAATTTGAATTGCATAAATGTGTATATATCAAATAATTTTTGTAGTTTTTGTTTGTATTAAGCCTCGATATTTCTAAAATGGTCAATGTTAGCACTGAATCACTTACGTTTCAAACCAAGGAGCATGGTGACTGACATGTCTACAGAAGTAATTAGTTTGTGGTATCATAAGATGTTACAGGTGAGGACTAACGAATGAACCCAGGAGTGAGACTCGTGACATGGTTTCATTAGTTCACATATCATATTCTGGATACTCTAGGTTGATGAAATAGAATGTCCTATATCATATCTTCCTTTTCAAATTTGAAAACAAACTTAATGGTGTAGAAGCTACATCACACTTTACTGTTGTACAAATCCATCTTTCACCAAATGTTAGAAATCTTCATGGTATTTACACACAAGAAAGGACTGTAAAATTAAATATTTGTGAGCAGCTTTGTTAATAAAGGGATAGTCTTCTACAGCACAAATGTAGACAGTGCAGTGCCTCTCCTCTTTATGCTTGTGCTCATCAGTGCTGCAAGTGTGGTCGTGGCAGGTTTTGGCGTTTTTGTGGGTTTATTACACATAATGGGCATGGCTTCTCCACCATAGCTGACATTTTCATGTTAGCCTTCCAGCAGTGAAGTCTTGTCAAAGGTGGTTTTTAGATTACCAGGCCTGCCATGATTAAAGCTTCTGGTACATGATGTCAAGTACATTCACCAGTTAAATAAATTAATTGTATATGAGCCTCCTGTTGGTTCCACAGCAACACGAAGAAAGGCTGCCACCGAGACAAACCCTGGCAAGTGGGATGCTTCTTTCTGCTCTTTCTAAGCATCAGTTATTTGACCTGTGACGCTCATGTGAACTTTAGAGAGCTTAGTTTCAAGAGGAGACTTGTAGGCTTGATTAAAATGGACTTATAAATATTTTAACAGTAAGATGTACCAGTCTGTAAGATTTTAATATTGAGAAAAGAAAATAGGGCTGCATGCTCTTTTGAAAAAATCTAAAAAATACTAATCAAATTGTTATTTTAAGGGAAATAGAGATGATTCAACACATCCTACAGAGGAGGAAATTAAAGCATGTAAAGACTGAGTAAAACCCCAAATCTATGAATTGAGTCAATCAAACACATAGTACCTTTTAGTAACAATTTGAACCTTAGGCCATAATCAAATTGCAAGTCGCAGGAAGAAAAGGGGCTGGGTTCTTATGTTCTACTCACTACTTGCTGTTTGACTAATAATGACATTTCCCCAGGTTCATTTGTTATAATACATGGATTAACTCAGTAATATGTAAATTTAAATTGACTTTCTGAATATATTTTTTTCTTGTTTTTATACTATTTATATAGTATATGTGGCTAACAATATTTTAAAGGGAAAAGTTTACATGAAATAGGCACTTTTTTTGGCAGTCTACTAGATTGGTAGTAAGATGATTTTAGATCAACTGGCAACATTCTTCTTCAAAAGATCAGTTGTGCTGGGCGCAGTGGCTCAAGCCAGTAATTCCAGCACTTTGGGAGGCCGAGGCGAGAGGATTGCCTAAGCTCAGGAGTTCGAGACCAGCCTGGGCAATTTGGTGAGACCTCGTCTCTACAGTTAAAAAAAAAAATAAGCCGGGTGTGGTAGCGCGTGCCTGTAGTTCCAGCGACTTCGAAGGCTGAGGCGGAAGAATCACCTGAGCCCAGGAGATAGAGGCTATGGTGGCTATGAGCATGCTGCTGCACTCCAGCCTGGGCGACAAAGACTCCAACTCAAAAAAAAAAAAAAAAATCAGTTGCCATGAAGGTGTGCATAATTGGCATTAAAATGGGAAAGTTACAAGTTGTATCCTTAGTGGAAGAACTCTCCAGTATTGTTCTATTCTTTAACCACAGGAGAGAATAACTGTGAGTAT
>CAUYQG010291896.1:0-12477 GCA_963574415.1 Tarsius wallacei
CCACTTCGCAGCCCTTTATCAGCATATTTTTGGTCACTAAATGTACTTGGCTTTTCACTAATTCCACTGGCCTTTCCTCCAATTATCCTAGTTGATAGGGTCCTACCCCATGTAGGCATCTTAATTATAGATGCAGAAAGAAGATTGTAATGAGTTTCCTCCAACCAAATGAACACAAGGACCAGTTGCTGAGGATGGAGCCACTGATGTCTAGTCAGCTCTTGTCAATCTGATTCTCCTGAAGGCTGAGTGTCTGACAATCGCACTTGCTTTGTTGATGTTCTCTTAAAAAGCTGAAATTCCATTGAACTATGAGAAGAACTTGGCTGATGGAATGAAGAGATGGAGACAGTGGGAGGAACAATGTCTTCTTGGAATCTGTGGTGGTGGTGGGAGTGAGCCCCTGTACATGTCATGGCTTCCCGTGTTAACGGCAAACTCTCATCCTGGAGAAAGTGTTGGGGGGAGACTATGCCTTCTGTTTGACGGCAACTTCAACGTGGATCAGCAGAATGCTGTGTTCAGGGAAAACTGACATTATCTTATGCTTTATTAATTGCACGTTTCCCAGAGCAATGACTATCCCATGAGCCCATGACTCTACCTGGGTAGGCCACGTCCTGAGCACATCCTGGGGTCTTGGCACACATTGTGGGGGACTTGGACAAATAATACCAGGTTGAGGTGGAGGTAAAAAGCTGGGAAACCATACTTCATGAGGAATAATGGAAGGAAATTGGAATGATTTCTGGATTGGACAGAATTTCAAGTGACCGCAACAGATCTTTCAACCATTTGGAAGGAAATTTGGAAGTGGCTCCTTTCTACTGGGTTTGGATGTTGCAGCTTGTGTTTGCTCTTCCTCCATTCGCCCCCTTGCCTGTCCCTTCTGCCCCAGCCCCGTTCCAGGCAAGAGTACAGACTCTGAGTTCCACCGTCAGGGGTTTTTTCTGGGAAAGATTGATTGATGACAAGGGCTATTCCTGACTTTTATAAAAACTTAGAGGAAATAAGTGGTGGTGCAGAGAGAAGAGTGAGAGAAAAAGAGATATTCTGAGTGGAAGGGAATGGAAGATTAGTGGCTGTCTGATTCCCAGTGTATGAAAGTGTCCCAGGAGGGAGTGGGCCTTGGGGATGCCCACTATAGACCCAGAGGGACGTGGAAGTTAAGGGGCTGGATTAGGTGACTACACAATTATGTAGCTCAAAGAAAGATCAAGGACCGTTGAGTAGAAGGTTCTGGAAGGAAGATTTCAGCTAACCCAAGAAATGAATTTTTTTCTTTTTTTGAGTTGCAGTCTCACTCTGTCACCCAGGCTGGAGTGCAGTGGCATGCTCACGGCCACCGCAGCCGCAACCCGCTGAGCTCGGGCAATCCTTCCTCCTCAGCCAGCCAAGTAGCTGGAACTACAGGCTTGTGCCACCATGCCCGGCCAATTTTTTGATTTATTGTAGAGATGAGGGCTCACCAAGTTGCCCAAGCTGGTCTCGAACCTGCAGGCTCAGGCAATCCACTTGCCTTGGCCTCCCAAAGTGCTGGGATTACAGGCTTGAGCCCCCACACCCGGCCCCAAGAAATGAATTTCTAATCACTAGCACTACTCTGCAATAGTGCTTGTAGAAGCCGTGAGCACCTGTCTCAGGGCAGAGCCCTGGTATCCACCTTGCAGGAGTGGTTAAGGAAAAATCCCGTGGCGGGTGGCACGAAGTGAATTAAGCCATGTCGTCCATTCTTTCCAGACCTGGGGTTCTGTGAGTCTGAATGATCGGAATTCCTGGCTCACAGTGGAAGCGGATTGAAGCTCTAAGTAGCGTGTAAACATTTGCACAGGAGTCCTTTGAAAGCAATTGCCGGGGCTTCTGTGTCACAGACAGCACTTGGCGCTGAACCGCAGCTGCAGTGTTTGCTTTAGCCGGCTCCTAGGATGGGTGACTGAGCTCATTTTCAAAGAGGGGAGAGACAGCTGTGTCAGCTTTGATCATTCTCCACATTGGCAATGTTGTGTTTTCATTCTTGGTGCCTAAGGAACGTGGTTTCTCCTTCTTCTTTTTATGGCAAACAGGCAACTGGACTGAGCATGACAAAAGAAGAAGGCTGAAGTACGCTGTAAGTAGAACTGCTGGAACCAGGGGCAAAGGGAGCGGAGGCAGAGACGGGGGAGGAGTGGAAACGTTGCAAAGGTCGCGTCCCCGCCAGCCCGGGAGCTTGATGACGGGACAGGTCAGGGCTCCGAGTGTCGCCCTTGGCGCGACTGTCCTGCCGGTGCTCTGCTGGTGTCAGATGAACTTGTCAGTGTCTGCAAAAACCAACGAGAGTGGCATTAGTGCACACATGCACGCGGCCTGCTGAGCCGTGCTTCCTGCCCGGCCCCTCTGGCATTCTGCAAGCCCAGCCATAGCTTCAGAAAAGAGGTAGTGGTCGAGCTTTTGGAGCAGGGAGTTGCTCTCCAGTTCAAATGACCTTTTGTTTCACTGAAAACTGCAAGGGTTCCATCTGGCTCAAATACCAAAGTGTGGACGAGGAATTTTTCCTTCCTATTTTTGACAGACTTAGAAAAATGACCTTGTCACTTCTGGATGAAGTGTTAGCAAGTACAACACCATGCCACCGATGTGAAACACAAGGAGAGGGAAGGTGTGGAGGGGGAGGAAATCGCTCTTTGCTCTTTAACGTAGAGCGTGTAACTCAGTCACAACTGTTGGTGCTCTAGAAGTGAGGGATACTGGGAAGCAGAGGCGACCAGAATCATTTTGTAACAGTAGTAGGCAAACAGTTCTCTCTCAGTTTGTAAGGATTTCTGATTTTGATTATACAACAGGCCATGATCTGAATGCTCTTCAACATCGAGGAAATGTCTTGGATAAACTCTGCCATGGCAGCGTTGTTTTTATTGGATGAACTCTCCTGGTAATAACAATGATAAGCTCTGTATTAAACATTAAAACCACAATTTGAAGGCATCAGAGAGCACACAGAAGCAGTCAGAAACAGGAAGGACAGAACCCTTGAACTCAGAGAAGAAGCTGAGCCAACTTAACTCAATCTCAGGGCACTTCCCAGTCCACCCAGGGCATGTACTGTTAGAGTTCAAACTAAAAGTGGCAATCGTCTGAGTGCTATGGCTTGGATGAGTCCCCAGAAGTTCAGGTGTTGGAAGCACAGCTGCTGTTGTGATGGTGTCAAGAGGTGTGACCTTCGAGAGACAGTTAGGCCTGTGGCCTCTGTCCCCATTACTGCAGGAGCGGGCTCAGTCTCCTTCCTCTCCCTCTGTCTTCTGTGCTCGCTTCCACTCTGGGATGACCCACACCAGATGCCGCTGCCATGCTCTTGGACTTCCCCGGCTCCAGATCCACCAGCCAAATGAACTTCTGTGGTTAATAAATTTCCCAGTCTGTGGTATTCTGTTATGGCAGTGGAAAATAAACTAAGATATCAAGGCTGCCAGACGGGATAGAAATGGAAGAGAAAATCCAGTAAGGCAGGAACCTGCATAGTAGGACCTCCCCAGTTTGTGTAAAAACACATTTCACATCTTGGCTGGTTCCCACACTACACACATGTAGGGTAAGACTCCAAGGAACCTGGCAGAAACCACGGCTACACGGATAAAGAGCCGGGTAGCCACTTCCCCAGCTGCCCAGTGCTGGAGACAGTTTGGAATTCAAGTTCCACAAGTTAGACAGGTTTGGCAGACACTGTGGCTGTCCCACAAGGGACGCCCCCTTGGGTACTGATTACAATTGAGGAATAAGGGTGCTCTGTGTTTTTTTATGTGATGGCCAGTCAGGTGTGGCCACAAGAAGAGACGCAGGAGAGGCTCAGGAAAAACTCACATGTCCGAGAAACAGGAAGCACGCCACACCAGGCAAGGCCACGTGGAAGAACACCAGCAGGCCAGGAGGAGGGGATCAGGAATGAAGAGAAAGCGGAGGCTGGAAACTTCGCTGGGCTTCCATGGGAAAGGCGATGCCGAGCAGGGCTGATCATCGGGCTGGCTAGCTTGAATAATTCCAGCAGGCTGCAAGCTGTGGGGCCTGCTTCCGGTCGCCTGGCATCCGGCCCTGAGATTACTAAAGCAGAGGAGTGCTGCGTCCTGGGGTGGATGGGTCAGAGGGAGGAGGCATGGCTCTGGGCTGGTTAGCTCATGCATCAAGGGCATGCTCCCCACTGAGCCCTTTGGTATCTCCAAGCATTGGCTGGCCCCAGAAGGGGCAGTCTCTACTCAGCCACAAAGGCTTTTAAGGTATCAAACCATCAAAATATGCAGAAAATAAATATACAAGTAATCAAGGTGATATACTCAAGATTTAAGAAAAAATCCAAAACAGACCTGTCCTAACAAAGATTAAAACCAAGCTTCTACAAGGTCAAGGTAGTCAACCAGTAATTTAATTATCTGCCAGAAAGCACAAGCACACAGACACAGACACACAGAAGTCAATATTCTCCAGAGGAGGGTAACACAATGTCTGAGTCTCGACAACGTGTCATCCACACTGCCAAGGAAACAATTAAAAAAATCACTAGATGTGCCAAGAAATGTGAGTCATAGTCAAAAAAACAGAGTCGACAGCAGACTGACAGATGGCTCAGACATTGAACATAGTAGACAAAGGCTTTAAAACAGCTATCATAAGCATGAGAAGCAATTTATATGAAAAGATAGACAGAAGGAGCAAGCAGATGGAAATTCTCAAAAGAGAAATTGGAGCTATAAAAAATGGAGTGAAATTTCTAGAAGTAAAAAATGTAATATCTGAAGTGGAAAATTTAATAGATGGGCTTAAAAGCATAAGGAATACAGAAGAAAAAGGATCGGTTAATTTGAAGATACTTCAACAGAAAGTGTTTAATTAAACCCAGAGAAGAATGAAACAGTAGAGGAGCATCCAAGATGTGTGGAATAATAAAATGGTTGGAAACACACGTTAGTGGTGCTCCAGAAGGAGAGGAGAGTGGGAAAGGGGCAGATAAATATTTGCAGAGATAATTGTTCATTCCCCAAACTGATGGAAAACACAAACTCTTGGCCAGACTCAGTGGCTCAGCCTGTAATCCCAGCGCTTTGGGAGGCCGAGCTGAGTGGATTGCCTGAGCCCGCGGGTTCAAGACCAGCCCGGGCAAATTGGCGAGACCTCATCTCTACAATAAATCAAAAATTAGCTGGGTATGGTAGCACGCACCTGTAGTACTGGCTACTTGGAAGGCTGAGACGGAAGGATCACCAGAGCCCAGCAGGTTGACGCTGGTGTGGCCATGAGCGTGCCACTGCACTCCAGCCTGGGAGACAGAGTGAGATTCCAACGCAAAAAAAAAAAAGAAAACACAAACTCCCAGATTCAAGGACTTAATGACTCTCACTCAGGATACACACACACACAGACACAGACACTCCTAGGCACGTGATAGTTAGACTGCCGAACACCAGAGGCAAAGAGTAAACTGTAAAGGTCGCCAGAGAAGAGCTACAGAATACATTCAGGGGAAATCACAACGGAGTGACAGCAGACTTTTCCTCAGAAACAACAGAAGTCAGAGAACAATGCAATAAGCACCTTGAAACTACCAAGAGTACTTAAAAGTAAAAAACCTTAGGCTGGGTGCAGTGGCTCATGCCATAATCCCAGCACTTTGGGAGGCCGAGATGGGAGGATCACTTGAACCCAGGAGTTTGAGAGCAGCCTGGGGAACATAGTGAGACTCCATCTCTATCAAAAAAGAAAAATCGTAGCCAGGCATGGTGACACGCCCCTGGAGTTCCAGCTACTCAGGAGGCTGTAGCGGGAGGGTCGTTTGAGTCCAGGCGTTTGAGGCTGCAGTAAGTTGTGATTATACCACTGCACTCCAGCCTAGGCAACAAAGTGAAACGGCATCTCAAAAAAAAGGAAAAAAAAGGAAAAACCCTAGCAGCTAAAGTCAACATTTAGTGAAAATATCTTTCAGAAATGAAAAGAAAGACATTTTCAGGAAAAAAAAGAAAGGAAGAAGCAGAGAGAATTGGCTCCAGTGAGGCTGCACTACAAGAAATGCTGGAGGAAGCTCTTGAGAGGGCTTGGGGCAGTTTATCTCAGGTGGAAACCTGGACTTGCCGCGGGAACAAAGGGCATCAGTAGTTGCATCCACTGGGAAGATTCCCTTTTGCATGACTTCTAGAGCCTGTTGGCAGCATAAGGCCGTGGTGATGGTGGCGGTGATACTCAGCTGTGGGGCTTATAAGACACGGAGAGGTAAAACGAGACAACAGTGACACAACAGGCTGGCAGAAAGGGGACGTCACGCTGCTGTGAGTTTCTCACATTGAGAGTGAGGTGTTTGCGAATGTAAGGCAGACTGTGATAAACAAATGGTGCGGATTATAATCACTGGGATTATCATTAAAAAATAAAACAGACTAGATGAGATGGCTCACGCCCGTAATCCTAGCACTGGGAGGTCGAGGCAGGAGGACTGCTCAAGTCCAGGCGCTCCAGACCAGCCTGGACAACATAGCGAGACCTTGTCTCTACAGAAAAAATTAAAAAATTAGCTGGGCGTGGTGGTGTGCGTCTGTAGTCCTAGATACTCAGGAGGCTGAGGCAGAAGGATTGCCAGAGCCTGGGAGGCTGAAGCTACAGTGAGCCAGAATTGTGCCATTGTACTCCAGCCTAGGTGACAGAGTGAGACCCCAACTCAAAAAAAAGAAAAGAAAAGAAAAGCGCTTTGCAGACACAGTTAATGCTATAGGACTTCAGGCCACCTGGCCCCAGTGTAATTCCATGAGTCTTTCAAAGTGGAGAACCTTCCCTGCTGAGGTCAGAGGGAGGCGGGACTGTGGAAAAAAGGTCTGTGAGATGTGATGCCACTGGCTCTGAAGATGAAGGAAGGGGACGCAAGTCAAGGAATGTGGAAGCCTCTAGAAGCTGGAGGCGCAGGACATGGATTCTCCCCAGTAGGCTCCAGAAGGACCAGCCCTGCCGACACCTGGATTTTAGCTCAGCAAGACAGATTTTGCACTTCTACGGAACGATAAGATAATAAGCTCGTGTTCTTTCAGGCCACAAGGTTTGTGGTCATTTGTTTCAGCAGCAACAGGAAACGCGTACACTGGCCTCGCAGGGTTGGTGGATTCAGTGAGACAACAGGCACAAAGCGCTTATAAGAGTGGTAAGTGTTTTGGACACCCGCACTCGCAGATCTACGCACACACGTGTGCACATGGGTTTCCCAACCTCGGCGCGTTGACATCTGGGCTGTGCAGACTCACGGTGATGACATGCGGGCAGAGCCGGCCGAGTGTGCTGTGTCAGGGCCTGTGCAGAGCGGTAAACGGATGTTGGGAAACTTCAAGAAAATGGTATAATGCCATAAAGCAAAGTGCAATCTTGTCTTTATCTTCATGGTAATTCCACTCTGGAAAAATTCAGGATAAACGAAAACTCTACAAAGACACTGTGTTTCTAAAAAGAATGAAGCTGGGTTCTAGCCCCAGATGCCTAAAATCTCATCAGATGTTTTGCAACTATTTGACTCTCCAGCCAGACATTGAAAAGCACCGTGGGATTCAGGACGACTGGCCTGCGTGCGGGTCCATCCCGCACACGGCTAGAATTCTCACAGCTCTTGCACCCATCCCTAAATGCACTAGATCCCTTTCACTGTGGGTGGGTGTTTGTTTTGAGCGTGATCTTGGCTCACGGCAGTCACTGTCTTGACCTCCTAGACCTTCCAGGGGTCATCATTCTTCCCACCACAGCAAGTGTTACCACTCTCTCCGACAGAAGCCAGTCACTCGCCCAAGGCTCACAGCTGCCGGGGGGAGTGAGATCCAGCCCCGGTCCTGCGGCTCTAGGTGCTCCTGGTCACATGCTTCAAATGCCAGCTGGCTGAACGGACAGACCAACCAGAGGGCACACTCTATGAGCTCCACGTGCGCGGAATCTTCTTGGGTAATTCCTGGAGTTACTAGTGAGAAGTTACACAGTCAGATGTAGAGTTCGGGCCAGGACACGGCACTTGGAAGCAGCAGGTCAGTGCGGCCCCGCAGGCAGGGGCCACGTCTCCACAGTCTGGTGTAACAAGACATGACCCCGCAGGTGATGGGAATGACACGAAGGCCCAGGCGTGGTGGAGGCGGCCGACTTTGTTGAGAGTGGATTTGGGGTAGGGACAGCCCGCAGGGAAGGAGGCGGGAATCCCATGAGGAAGACATGTGCTGGCCCTGGTCAGAGGTACCCGCACGGGTCCTTAGAGACGGGATCTGAGTGAAGAACGCAGGCGGAGCCAATGTCAATATTTCATTTAATCCAACACGGCTGAAATACCATTCTTTCAACATGCAATCAATTAAAAACAGCGGGTGGGGTCATTTGCACTTATGAGGCGCACTTCTAACCCACAGCTCGCAACAGGCTCACCACGTGGCAGGTGCTGGCGGCCTCCGTGGCCATGGCCACCACACTGAACACCATGGCCACCGCCCGACACCCAGGGTCATGACGCCTGAGGCCCCAGCCCAGCCCCACAGTGGGCCCAGGGGCTGCAGAGGAGGAAAGGGGTCCCTTGTCTGCTCACGCGGCGTGCGGCTGGTGAGGCTGGGTGTGCAGGGCGAGGGAGGGAGGCGGGGGGGCCGACTCCAAGTCCCCAGGCCCGGGAGGGACGTTGATGGTCTTCTGTGCATGGGCCAGGAAGATGGGATCCATGTTCCATCCCGTCCCACTCTTCACTGCCAGCTAGACCGCTCCACAGTGGTGGGTCCCAACAGAGCAGCATGCTGGACGCCCATGAGGAGCTTTAAAAAACTGCCCGGCTGGGTGCAGTGACTCACGCCTATAATCCTAGCCCTTTGGGAGGCTGAGGTGAGAGGACTGCCTGAGTCCACGGGTTCCAGACCAGGCTGGGCAACTTGGTGGGACCTCTACAATAAATCAAAAAAATTGGCGAGACCCCATCTCTACAATAAATCAAAAAATTAGTCGGGCATGGTAGCGCATGCCTGTAGTTCCGGCCACTTGGAAGGCTGAGGCGGAAGGTTCGCCGGAGCCCAGCGGGTTGAGGCTGCGGTGGCCGGGTGACAGAGTGAGACTCCAACTCAAAAAAAAAAAAAAAATTAGCCGGGCGTGGTGGCGCATACTTGTAGTTCCAGCTGCTTGGAAGGCTGAGGCGGAAGAATCTCCTGAGCACAGCAGGCCGAGGCTGTGGTGGCTGTGAGCGTGCCACTGCACTCCAGCATGGGCAACAGAGTAAGACTCCAACTAAAAAAACCCCCAAACTGTGCCCAGATGCTCCCCAAAATCTTACCCAAGGGTGTGGAGCGTGGGGGACTCGCAAGCAGGCAGGAGCCTCGGCACTGTGGCATCCTCAGCGCCCCTGACACCCACGGCGTCCTCTCCTGGGAGCAAATGTGGGCTAGCTCCGACCTCCTCACCTGAACCTCCTCTTCTGCTAAGCCCCCTTGCCACTTTGTCTAGAACCTTCTTAGTGAGTTCATTATGTTTGCTCTTGTATTTAGGTGTATAGCTTACCCCCGGGCACATTTTGCTACTTTCTCTTAAAGAAACTACCATGTATCAATTTTACTATGTATTCACAGGTATCGGATAGGTAGGTGTTGACAGGTATACTATATGTCAGTTTAATATATAAGTATTAACAGGTGTCAGATATGTAGGTATTAGCAGGTACACTATGTGTCCTTTTTACTAGGTATTAGCATGTATCAGATATATAGGTATTAACAGGTGTGATATATGTCATTTTTACTATATAGATACTAGCAGGTATACTATGTATCATTGTTTCTATATAGACATTAACAGGTATCAAATACATGTGTAATAACAGGTATACTATGTGTCTTTTTTACTACACAGGTATTGACAGGTATCAGATGTGGAACAAGATGTTTCACAGCAGAGGGTCTTTGCTCTGGGATCCAAATGATCTTCTGGGACTTTTTTTTTGAATCAGGGTCTTACTCTGATGCCTAGGCTGGAGTGCAGTGCCACAATCAGAGCTCACCACAGACTACACGTGCATGTCACCCTGCCTGGCTAGTTTACTTTGATTTTCTTTTTGTCGAGATGAGGTCTTACTATGTTGCCCAGGCTGGTCTCAAACTCCTGGGCTCAAGTGATCCTCCTAGGCTGGTCTCGAACCCTTGAGCTCAGGCAATCCTCTTGCCATGGCCTCCCAAAGTACTGAGCCACTGAGCCTGGCCAGTAGTCCCTATTTTCAAAATTAGAATGGAACATGGAGAGTTTTACCATGGAAGTGGGTGGGACACAGTTCCAGGTGATGAAGTCGATGTTTTCAGCAACGCCCAGCCTGGCTCACCTCGTCCAGCAACGAGTCCAAAGCAACTGAAAATGGAGGGAGGAGGCAGAGTCCCGTCACACAGCAACAGCCACGCTGGAAGAATGGTGTTCGCTTGGTTCCGTCAGCGGATCAGGCTTTGGGAAGTGGCTCCCGCTTCTCCGCTGCCACCTGTCCAGATGCCAGAGCCGAGCTATCGCTGCGCGTGCACGTGGCTTTGCAGCCAGAACTCTGTCCTGTCAGTTTACTTGTGGGTGAGTGTGCAAACACTCTCTTCTGGGAAGAGGAAGACACGGCAATCTGTCCCCCGCAGGGTGGATGGAGGAGACGGGCTGGAAACCAGCCCACATGCGGCTGAGAGAAACCCACAGTCACACGATTTTTAAGAACTGATACGAGCCATTTGGGCAGCATTCACAATGAAGGGAAAAAGTCCACGCTCAGACGGGGCCTTTTATGCATTTTCCTTTTGTGTTCAGCCCTTTCATTTTGTTCAGGCAACATCTACAAACGTGCATATGTGTACAAATGTGTATACACCCCTTATTTATGTAATTGGTCATTAATATTTTGTCTCTCCAGGTCATGAATCATGCCTTATCTTTTTTCTTTAGCAAGATAAATTTCAGCTGACAGTTTGACTAAATTGATGCAGCAGTTGTATTAGTTTCTATCGCTGCTGTAGCAAGTTACCACAATCTTGGTTTCAAATATGTTTGTTATCTTCAAATGGAAACCTGAAACGGGTCTCCTTGGGCCGAAGTCACGGTGTTGGCAGGACCGAGTTCCTTCTGGAGGGTGAAGGGAAGAACCTACTTCCAGCTCTTATGGGCTGCCTGCATTCCATGGCTCGTGGCCCCATCTCCAACTCAAAGTCAGCGAGGGCGGGCAGGGTCCTTCCCACACTGCGCTGCTCTGACACCGGCCCTCCTGGCTCCCTTCCACATGCTTGGTTGTCACTGGCCCATTTGGACAAGACAGAACCACCTCCCTACCTCAAGCTTGGCTGACTGGGGACCTTACATCTGCTGCCGAAGTAAGGGAACAAACTCATGGTGTCTGGGACCGGGACATGGTCTGGGCGGCCATAACTCTGCTGACCGCCCCACAGTATGCTGGTACGCTGCGGGTGGACAATGCAGTCCTCAACAGTGTAAGTCAACGAGCGCAACTTTATCTCCGAGGCCTCACTCTGCCTGAGCCCCTTCGTGTTCAAACTCCATCGAAGCCCTCTGACTTTGACCACCCTGTCTTGTTAACAACTGCGTCACTTTCCGTCTTTGCCTTTCCTCACCCTCTAAGTTGAATCGCTGTTCTGCCGTCCCTGCATGTAGGACTTCCCGTGCACAGAGGTTTATTTTGACCAGCCACTTTAGCAGCTGCCTGGCAGGATGAGAAGACAACGCAGAGTCTGCGTTAGCGTGAGGATGTGGCAACCAGGAGGCCCGACCACAGGGGACAGAAGGGCTGCGGATGCGAGGTTCCGAGGGCCACAGTGGCTTCTGCCGGCACATTCTGAGGGCCACCCCCGGGCTGGCAGCTGAAGGCGAGCCGAGCTGATCAAAGCTCCACGATGTTTACTGGTGGGACAGGCAGTGTCACGATGCCCATCGGGCATGAGGGCCCAGGGGTTTCCAACTGAGGTCCCTTCTAGAAGTTGTTCCTGTTATGGGAATACACTGACTCTCAGGCACTCCTGCCGTGGCCACAGGATACAGCTCACGGGACTGAGTGCTTGGATTAGTGAAAAAAACCTGGAAACCACAAAAATGTGGGAAAAAGATACATTTTCCATAGGGAAAGGCGGGTATTTTGTAGCAAAGCTGGCTTGGGACTTCCCTTACAAAGACTGTGTTTCAAGTGCACCCTGAGCGTGTGCACGGGGGTCTTCTCACATTGCAGTGAGGGGCCTGGTGAAAGCACTTGGTTTGGGAAAAGAACAATGTATGACACTTGGAAGAGCTGGAGAATCGCGGTAACTCAAGGAAAGGAGAAATCAGAACTGAGCGGGGGTTTACTTTTTTCTTTTTTTTTTTTTTTGAGTCAGTCTCACTCTGCTGCCCAGGCTGGCAGGCTCACAGCCACCGCAGACTCGACCTGCTGGGCTCAGGAGATCCTTTCACCTCAGCCTTCCAAGGAGCTGGAAATACAGGCCCTTGCGCGGCTCCTGGCACTAGAAAGCCCCC